>LOEQ01000008.1:1157390-1173280 GCA_001685075.1 Bramus lutescens
GGAGCGTGGTGGTTGTGCCTAATGGAGGTTGAGAGGGAGCGGAGCAGGACTTGGGAGATGTGGGACTAAGTTGAGGACTTTGCTGTGCGTCCCAGTCTATTACCGTGACACGTTTCCCACCTCGTTTCGGCTTTTGGCCCTTGCAGTTTCTACCCGCAACTCTATTAGTGAATTCTCAACTCTGTAGACCTGTTTAATTTAAAGGTATCAAACTTGGCCCGGTATTTTGTTTTTGTTGTTTTGAGACAGGGACTGGCCATGTAGCCCCTGCCAGCCTCAAACTTGGGATCATCCTGCTTCTATTGGCCCATAATCTTGTTGGTGGTGTTTCTTAGTATTACCACAGTGTACAGAGAAGGCAGAACGGAGGTCGTTTCTGTTCTAGTTTTTTAACTCCCTTGGTGGTGTAGGTGGTGTGGAGGTCCCAGGGATGTGGGGGTGAGTTGAATCTAGGGTCTCTCACATTTTAGGCCCTTGCTGTTCAGCCCCTGCTTTTTCTCTATCATAAATCCTGCAGAAATTAATGGCTTGGCTTCCCCAGCTTGATCCAGGTCACAAAAATAGTTTGATTGTGGGTGCACTTGATAATTAAGAACCACACAATAATTTGAGTACTTTTTTTTTTACCCTGACGTTTGTAGAAGGAACTATTGATCTGGATTATACAGATAGTTTCTTTTCTTAATTTACATCTCCTGACCTTACTAGTCTTCCTCAGTGCAACTTTAGCTCATCTTGTCCACTGGCAACATCTGTCACAAGACCTCTCAGAACTGCCTGGCATCTGTTTTCCATGTTAATTTGGATCTATGGATCTATAGGATAACTCATTTAAAGAACATTGCTATCAGGCAGTGGTGGCACACTTAATCCCAGCAGTCAGGAGGCAGAGGCAGGCAAATCTCTTGAGTTCCAGGCCCCAAGACAGCCAGGGTTACTCAGAAAACCCTGTCTTGAAAAACCAAAATAATAATGGTGATGATAATGAGCGTTGCTTAGGGGCTGGAAAAATGGCTTAGTAGTTCAGAGCAAATAATTAGCAAGAAAATGTGAGTTCTAGTTCCAGCACCCATATCCAGGTGCTCACAACCACCTGTAACTTCAGAGAATCCAACTCCTGGCCTCCACTGGCACCTGCATTTATGTTTATGAATATACATACATATAATTATGTAATTAAAAATAAATCTTAAACTGTGCTGGAGAGATGGTTCAGCAACTTAGAGTATTTGCATCCTTGCAGAGGACCAAGGATGAGTTTTTAACACCTACATGGTGCGTAGAACCGTCTGTAACTCCTGGCAGCCTCTGGCCCTCTGCAGGTACTAGTCACTCATGAGTAAACTAGGCTGTTCTCAAACTCAGAAACCCACCTACCTCTGTCCCAGAGTGGGATTAAATGCCTGTACCACCACTCCTGGTAATTTTTTATTTTTGTGAGTTCACTGAGTTCAGTTAATACTGTCTGTTGGGATGTTGACTGATCTTGTTGTTGGCTTGATATTGCACAAATAACCATAGTTTCGGTGAGTTCATGTGTGCAATGGTTATAGCATGTCCAGAAGATAGCAATTTACATTATTCTCCATCCTCCGGCTTTTAAATTCTTTCTGCCCTCTCTTCCAGTCTTCCCTGAGCCTTAGGGAGGGAAGGGTTTGAAATAGATGTCTTATTTAGTACTGAGCAGACCCTACTCTCAGTTCTTCAACCACCAGCTAAATTACCTTTTTGCATACTTATTTATCTACTTTTTTATTGAGACAAGATCTCATCATGTAGACCAGGCTGGCCTTGAACTCACAGAGATCTTCCTGCCTCTGCCTCCCAAGTATGAGGATTAAAAGTGTGTGCCACCCCTGGCCTAAATTACCTTTTAAGGGTACAATAGTATTTGACATTTCAGTCTTTGGCATATGTTAGTATGTTATGTCATTAAGCAGGGCTGGATGTATTCTGTTCTTTTAACCTGGATGCCTGAGGAGGGACAGTTAGGATATTTTTCTTTCTAGTGTTACCAGGGAAAAGGGAGGTGGTGCCTAATCAACCACGAGGGAAGGGTGTAGTCGAACTTTCCTTTGAGCCGCAAACTCAATAATAAAGACACAGAGACTTATTATTAATTATGAAAGCTTTGTCTATAACTTAAGCTTGTTTCTAACTAGTTCTTATAACTTAAATTAACCCATTTCTATTCATCTACATCCTGCCATGTGACTTGTAGGTGTTACCTCTCCTCCTACACATCCTGTTTCCCCTGCATCTGGCTGGTGACTCCACCTCTCTTCTTCCCAGAGTCTTCTCTGTCCCCTGAAGTCCTACCTAACCTCTTCCTGCCTAGCTATAGGCCATTCAGCTCTTTATTAAAACGATCAAAAGATGCTTTGGCAAAGACACATCTTCACGGTATAAACAAATATTCCACAACACTTCCCCCTTTTCTCTAAATAAAAAGGAATGATGTAACTCTAACACAGTAAAACTATGTATAATAATTTTCAGGTAATAATTATATTTACAAAGTCCAGTCCATTTGTATTTGGCAATTTCGGAGAAAATACTCTATTATCTATCCTATCTTGATAAATCCAAAATTTTATTCCTAAACCACTTTCTATCATAATTTGTATCACCATCCTAAAACTATCTTTTTAGACCTTAAAACATCTTTTTAGATAAACAGTTTAAGTTTTTATGTCTCTCAACCTTACGGACTTTACACCTCTTTTGTGAGTTTCTTTTCTGAATTTAGTAACAAGGAAAACTAACTATAACTATTAGTCTTCAACCCCATCAGAGAGCTGAGAAGGATATATTACCTGAGTAAGCAGGAAGTGCAGAGCAAACAACTTCCAAAAACTATAGAAGCAACAGAGAGATTTGGCTGCCTGCACAGTCACCCAAGGTTCTGCTGCAGCATTGGGGCATCCATCTGCACCCTACAGGCCTAAAATATGACAAACTCTTTTGTGAAACTGGAATTCTGAAGGACTGTCCTACCTTGTCTTGGAAAAGTTTGGCAGTCACCTTTTGTGTCCAGTTTGGACAGCGTACTGTCAACAGTCAAGGCACGAACAGTTTCTTGCCTAGTGCCTAACTTTGCCGCATTGAAAAAAACTCCATTTGGATTTTCGTTGATGCCAACTATCTTCTCTGAAGTAGATTGGCGTTGCCAGGAACAGACTTGTCTCATTGTCGTGAAAAGCCTTGTGTCATTATAACATCTTAAATGCCATATTTTGTAGGTCTCTTATAGGCAGAGACTGCTCATTTGTTTCCTAGCCACCCAGACCCAAATAATAACACAGAAACTATATTAATTACAACACCGTTTGGCCAATAACATGCATATTTCTAGTTAACTCTTGCATCTTAAGTTAGCCCATTTCTATTAATCTGTGTATCATCATGAGGCTGTGGCCTACCAGTTAGGTTCTGGCTGGCATCTGGCGGCTTTCTCCTTCAGCAGCTACATGGTGTCTCCCTGACTCCACCTACTTTCTACTTTCTTTCTATATCTCTGCTCGGATTTCCTGCCCGTCTTTACTAAGCCATTGGCTGAAACAGCTTCTTTAATAACCAATGGTAATAAAACATATTCATAGCATACAGAGTAGAATCCCACATGTCTTTGAAATGTTTGAAAACATATCTAACATGGCCGCAAATTTGATTGTTATAGATGACTAACTATTAACCTACATTTCTTAATTATCTTAGACCGTTTCTAATAATAGCCTTTAACGACTAGAACTTTATATTATGTTTAAAAATGAGCATCATAGGTTAATACCTTAAATAAGAGTAGAAACATACATAATATTTTCTAACAAAAATAGCCTTAAATTTGTATCAATATACAAAAATCCATATGTATGTAAAATTTTTGAGACTAGTAGTTTTTTAGTTTGAAAGTAGACTTTTATCCTATCATTTTTATATCTCCCTTTTTTTCTCTTCAGAAAGAGAGTCCTGAATCTAATCTCATTTGTTATTTTTTTTCTGACTTGACCAATAATAATTTGTAACCAATCCCCCTAAACAATAACAGACATCCATAACCCGCCAAATGACCACAAATGACCCACTCCATTTTGGGCCAAGCAGTGATTTAACTGATACGGTTTCTGTGTTGTTGGGCTGAGCAGCTGGGGACAAGCAACCTCCCTTTAACACAATTTCTTGGGAATGTGGGCGTCAGGTTCTCTAGACTGCTTCCTGTTTTCTGGGGGTGATGGCATCTCTAGGGGACCCTTAGAAAATGAGGATAACTGTCAAATCCTGGGAGAGCTAGCTGTATTTGTGTTTAGTCTCTGTGAGATGAGAAAAGGCAGAGCTTCTCTGAAGTCTTAGGTGGAGTAGTCTGTGGCTGGACCATCTCAGCTGGCAGCTTCCAAGTTGTTCTGGATGTAGGTTTTTAAGGAAACTTACTGAGGCATTCTGAGAGGCTGGATCATTGGGCTACTTGTCTTCATATCTGATCCATTTGTTCTGAAAATATATAAGCATTTAAAGGTATCATACATATCTGCATTAACACAAGTATGGAATGTGGTGGTGTGCACAAGTCAGCCAAAGATGATTTGTTTTATGTAAGTCCGTTTGGACTCTATAACCAGACTGTCATGAGGACTCTGTACCAACAAGATTTATCATGCCTCATCCAGTTTCAGAGGGATCATCAGCATATATGTCACCTGTCCTGTAGTCTTTTTTGACCTTTCCCTCATGTCTGTAGCCAAGATCCTCAGGAGGTCACCCCAGTCAAATCTTATATCTATTAACTTGGAAGAGAACCATAACTTCTTGTTTCCTGTGGAAACAAAGGCATAACCTCTACCCCAATGCAAAATTCTTTCTGAATTCCATTTTGACGTTAAGACAGTCTTTTTTTGGTGGTGTGTGTGNGGGGGGGTGTTTTTCGAGACAGGGTTTCTCTGTGTAGCTTTGGAACCTGTCCTGGAACTTGCTCCATAGACCAGGCTGAACTCATAGAGATCTGCCTACATTTTGCCTCACCATCTGCTTCTGCCTCAAGACAGTCTTAAAATATATAGGCTGGTTTAATTTAGCAGTCCCTTCCACAATCCAATGTCTCTCAGCAGCAACTATTATCTGTTCATTGAAGTTCAAAAATGAGGTGGAGAAGGATTAAAGAAGATGGTGTGGACTGCTGTCCTCCATAGCCTCTCGACACATGGATACACCACGTACAACAGGAGAGAATAAGTATCAATGAAATCCTCATCTAAAGGCACTCGCCACCAGGCCTCATAAAACTGAATTTAGTTCTCAGGACTCACATAGTGAAAGATGAGAACTAACTCCCACAAGTTTTCCTCTGACTTCCATGATGCCATAGCAAGTATGTATATGCATATATATGCACATATGCAAATAACCAAAATTTAAAAATTATGTACAGAACTGCTGAGCTAATGGGGTGGCTCAGTAGGTAAAGGGTCTTACAGCCAAGGCTGACAACCTGAATTTGATCTCTGGAACCCACATGGTGAAAGAAGAGAAGTGACTGTGGTTTCTGGCCTCCACATACACGCTGTAGGTTGTATTTTATGGCCTGTGTGTATACTCATGCGCGCCTGCACACACACACAAACACGTGCGCTCACAAAGTGAACAAATAAGTACATGTTAAACAACTACCGTGTCTTGCTAATTGGAAGACAATACAATTAAAACAGATGTGAAAACATACTTCAAAAGTAAAGTCACATGTCAAAAGTAATGACTTTTGACATGTGACTAATGACATGAAAAGATGCAAACCATTACTGGTCAGGGAAATGCTAATAATGAGATACCACTATGTGCCCACCAATATCAAATATTGAATTCTTCTGCTCTGCTTGTGGGAAAGTAAAGAGGTACCACTATATTAAAAAGTTTGACAGATTAAACACACCTCTGATCCAATACAAATTCCTTGGTTATTTACCTATGAGAAATAGAAATACAGGTTCACATGGTGTGTGCTCAGGGACCTATGATTTCCAGAATAATAGGAACAGCTAGGAACCTGTCAGCAGGTGATAGGTAAAGGAAATGAGGTATAGTCACATAACAGTAACATAGTAATGAACAGAAAACACAGAACACATTGCATCTAAAGATCCTTGGTGCTGAAAGGAACCAGTATGTTCTATTTTTATGAAATTATAGATGACAAAGCCAGCTTGACTGCCTAGGACTGAAGGTTGTAGGGGGGCTTATGGAAAGCTTTGATAATTGGGGGGGTGTAGTGATGGCCTCATAGGGTTCCAGAACTCCCTGACTTGTTTACTTTAAGTGGATGTCATTTATTGTGTGCAAAATATGCTTCAATAAAGTTGACCAAGCAGCAAATGCCATTTTTAATTGAATGTTGGACTTGGCATCTTTCTACTTGACCTGGGTCTAGGGATGCTTGTCTCACAATGAGCAGATGGAGTTTTCTTCCAGAACAGAGAAATACGGCCTTTGGTGAGCAAACCTTAAATTCACAGAAAAGTTGACATTTGATTGCATCCTATAGTTGAGGATATGATATGAATATGTCTCTAAGAAGATTTCACACCTTAGAGAAGTTAAACCAAGCCCAGAATGTATTTTGAAACTCAGCATGCAATACTAAAACAAAAGCATGTACTAATGAGTGCCAAAAAGTCTCAGGATCAGGCTTCACAGGTGACTCTTGCAGGCCTAAGCACCACCTCTTCCCCCCTATAATGTGGTCATTTTCCTGATAGTCCTGGTTTAAATCAAGTATAAAATGAATTATTGTACAGGCTCCCACTTTCCCTCCTGATAGGATTGGGGCCATGTCATCCTGAACCTTCATCCCCATGGGTCATGTAGACCCACATGATCCCTTCCTAGGTCTCAAGTGGGGTTTCCTACTGCCTCTAGGCCAAAGAATGTAGTTCCTCATTTTTAACCTCAAACTGAATCTTCTCTGTGTTCTCTCAGACAGTCTACTTGGAAGAGAAGCTCAGGCTACTCTTGTACCAGAACTGGAGATGCCCAGCTTGCCTGCCATTTCAGGGCTGCAGTGGCCTCTACTAAGTAAAAAGTCTGCATAGAGGTAACATACATATATGTATTTATTTTTGTTGTTGTTGTTACTTGAGACAGGACGTCATGGTATCTCAGACTGGTCTTGAATTTACTGTGTAGCTATACTACTTTTGATCCTCTTGTCTCCAGCTCCTAAGTGTTTGGATTGCAGGTGTGTACTATCGCACCAGTTATTGCCACTCTTGCAAGTGCTTTACCAGCTGAGATACATCCTTAGTCTCTTAAGAGATAATGGTTTTTCTTTAAAGATTTTTTTTTGTTTTACGTGTTTGGACGTTTTGCCTTCATGTGTATCTATGCTCCATATGCATACAGTGCCCTCAGAGGCCAGAAGAGGATGTCAGACCCCCTGGAATTGGAGTTACAGACAGCTGCCATGTGGATGATAGAAATTGAACCCAGGTCGTCTGTAAATGCAGTCAGTATCTCTCTAGGCCTGGTTTTGTTTTTTGAGACAGGGTCTTACTGTGTAGTTCTGGCTGGCCTGGAACTCACTAGGTAGACCAAACTGTCCTCAAACTCACAAGTAATCTGCCACACCTATCTAACTTTTTTTTTTTAAGAGATAACCTTTATGTCAAAAAATATTCTTCAAATCTTATTTTGGACTTTGATTGATTTATAAGTACGACTTTATGGATTAACATAAGTTTGTTATAAAAGGGATTTCAGGGAGAGGAAGACTATAGAGATGGCTCAGTGGTTAAGAGTACCTGTTTTTGCAAAGGACCCAGGTCGGGTTTCTAACAATCACATGCCAGTTCACGATTGTCTATAACTCCAGTTTCAGGGATCTGATGTCTCTGTAGGCATCAAGCACACATGTGATGTGCATATATACATATAGTTAAAACATTCATATACATAAAATAAAATATTTGAAAAAATTAAAAGGAATGGGGATGTAGCTCGGTTGATAGAATGCTTACCTAGTGTACACATAGCCTTGGGTTCAGTCCCCAGCCCTGCATAAATCAAGCCTGATGTTGCACATCTGTAATCACACCACTCTGTGGCAGAGGCAAGAGGAGATGAGAGAGATGGCTTAGCAGTTAATGGCACTGACCTGTGTTCTATTCCCAGCATCCACATGGTGACTCACAACCATCTCTAATGAGATCTGGTGCCCAATTCTGGCCTTCAGGCATACACACAGACAGAATGTTATATACATAATAAATAAATAAATATTAAAAAACAAAGCAAAACAAAAAAAAAAGACATATAAGCACTAAGCTGGCAGTTTTCAGGCACCAAGTGTTCTAAGGTTTAAATCTTGTTGAAATATTTTGCTCCTTTTTCGACTCTAGATCCTTCCTCATGTTACTACTCTTTTTTGTTTGTTTGGTTTTTTTTTTTTTGAGACAGGGTTTCTCAGTGTATTCCTGGCTGTCTGGAACTGAGAGATTCACCTGCCTCTACCTCCTGAGTGCTCAGATTAAAGGTACATACCACCATCCCTGGCTTGTGACTATACATTTTTAAGTTTGGGTATTACTCTGGACCATGACTTTATATCCTCTTGTTTCCCCAAGTTCAGAAAGGCAGAACACTGTATTACTGAAAATTCCCAATGAACCATGTCCACTCCAACCCCCTAGCTACACACAAGGAAACCGAATCTTGTTAGTAGTGCTTAAGATGTGATTAGGGCTTCGCTAGGGCAGTGTGTCTGCATCCTGGGAAATCTTGCTTTCAGAATCCTGACAGCATATCATTGGAAGGAATACCAGGGCATCCCTCTCAATCAAGGCTCTGCCCAACCTGCCTTGATTCCTGAGTTTTAGGCCTTAAAACTATAGCACTGTACAGCTGTGAGCTCCTCATAGTCCTAGCTATGCTAACAACTAATCCCCAGGTAGTGAGGAGCTGATGTCTGTAGTTCTCACCCTGGAGGGGTAGGTAAGGGTGCTTTGACTGCATCACTGCGTCCCTGAAAGGCTGCCCTGCTCTTTCCATTAAAGCCCTTCCCTCCCGGTTATCTCCCTCTTAGCCCCACCCACCCTTAACCAGCACCTTCTCCTTGAGCCCTGTTCTGTCTTACAGGTCTCCTTGTCAGCTCCCCAGCATGACCCTGCAGTGTCTCATGCTCTTGGCTGGCCTCCTGATGGGAGGCATGAGCAAGTCCACAGAAAGCAAGGTGGGTAATCCCGTGCCCCATGGCAAGAAGTTGAAGCCTCCTCAGAGGCAATAGATTCTCATCCCATAAAAATTTCAGTCTTTGAACTTAGGGTTCACTGATGTTAGCCTGACCCTGGTAGAATCCCGTTGGAGTCCACTGCTAGTGTTGGAATGACTACACTGCCCATCACCTGTTGTGTTATGCCTTCTAGAAGTTTCTCTGCCATACCTACCTATTGCTATAGCTGACCTAGAGTCTCTGCAGAGCCACCCTCCAGAGCTACCTGCTCAGTTGTTGCTTACTCAGGAGCTAATGACTGGTAGGCATGCATGGTCATGCATCCTGGCTCCCACCAGAAGTAGTCAAACAAAGACAGTTATACTCCAGTGGGCCGAGCTTTGTATCTGCCATTATTCTCTCCAAGCCAGGCAGGATGGGGGTGATGTATGGGGAATCCCTTACTATCTTGGCCATGGGTGATGAAAGGGATGGCATGCACTGAGCCTTGATCCTTCTCATGGTGGTATAATATCCCCGTTTCCCTGATATAGTGATATTTTATTTATGTTTTAATAAATAAAGCTTGCTTGAAGATTAGAAGGTAAAACTAAGTCACTAGATGCCAGGCATTGGTATCACGCACCTTTAACCCCAGGATTTGGGAGACAGAGGCAGATGAATCTCTTGAGTTCCAGGCCACCCTGGGCTACACAAGACCAATGTTGGTGACTCAGACCTTCAGTCCCAGTGCTAGGGAGTCACACGCCTTTAATCCCAGCACTAGTGGGGAATATAAGACAGGAGGAGACAGAGGCTTGGGGCTCATTCTGCAGTCGCCCAGCCTTGGTAGAAGTGAGACTTCACTTGTGGCTTGGCAGTTTTGCTTTTCTAATCTTTATCTTGAACCCCAATATCTGTTCTAGATTTTTATTCATCATGTTATACCCTGTTATCCTTTAGACACTCCTGTTAACTAAATTCGGATCACAGGAAAAACCACAAACTTGTAATCCTATCCCACAGGAGACTGAGGCAGTAGAGTTCTGAGGGTTTTTTTATTTGTGTTTTTGAGACAAGGTTTCTCTGTGCAGCCCTGGCTGTTCTGGAACTCTTTCTGTAGACCAGCACTTGATAGGCAAAGGCAAGTGAATATCTATAAGTTTCAGGCCATCCTGGCCTACACAGTGAGTTCCAGGCCAGCCAAAGCTGCATAATGAAACCCAGTATCAAAGCAAAAATAATAAATAAAATTTAGAAATTAAAAATAGAGAAAAGGCAAACTTAATATAATTTTTAAATTTCTTGAGTGTTTCTATAAAGAAATAAGGGCACCTATATATTTATGTAAGGGTTTGGGGAAGAGGGATATTTCTAAGGAAGTATAATTGGACAGAGGGTCATTAACTAAGGATCTAGCTAGGCTGCTGTTCAGATTCTTGTCGCTATGGCTTCAGAGATAAGGGCCTACCCTTTCAATATAGGGAGGGCAGTACTCTGTGAGGGCCTTAGCCTCTCCTTGCAGGTAAAGGGCAGGAGATAGCCAAAGACTTCCTTTGAGCTCTCTCCAGTGTCATAAGTATTCTAGTTTAGGGCAGTTTGTTCTGTGCCACACTATGCCAGGCTGTCTGAGGCCCAGGCCCCAGGCCAATTCACACTAATTCATTAGGTCTTACCCTTCCTGGCCTTTGGGAGACTGGGTAGCTGGTGTTGGACACACCTAGCCAGATCCTAGCCTTATATTTGATAGCTTATTCAGTCATCAAATATTCACTGGTCACAGGCTCTGCACAGTGGGAGAAGGACCTGTTGGATAGTGATTCATGCGATGTGACAGGCTTGGAGTCCAGGTGTTTGTAGAAATATCCAAGTCTGTCCAGTAACTTCCAGGTTTGGTCTCCATGTTGAGGGCTGGAATCTTCCCTGTGCTCTTTCAACACAGGCTGCAGTAGGAGTGGGGTAGGAATACTCACTTACTGAAGGGATGTTATTTGCCCCTAGAGAGTTTAGGAGCTATGAGTAGCAAGAAAGCTAAGACCCTGCTATGACCTGTGCTGTTCTTGGCACGAGCGAAGCACTCACCAACCTTTCTCACTAATGTCTCCTCTAGGCCCAGCACCCTGAGTGTTGTATGGATATGGTAGACTTCAATGCTACTTGCCCGGGCACAGGCCTATGTGGCCCAGGTAAGCATCGTTGTTACAAGTAAATAGCAGACTAATCATCACTCCATCCTCCTTCCTCAGTGTCTCAAGACAGCTGAGGGAATATGGAGGAACTTGGGCAGCACAGGCTGTGGCGTTGCTCAAAGGAGGCCTACCTGGATTTCCTCCTTGAGCAACCTAACCACACCCTTGTCTGGTATAGGCAGGACACTGGGGACTGTTCTATGAAGGGCTGAGGCACTGGGAGAGGGAGCTTCAGAGGAGGAGGCACAGGGTTAAGAAGAAAACTAAGCCAGGATAGCACTTTCAGGACTTAAAAGCTCTTGAGGTATCCCCCCCTTTTTTTTTAGATTTATTTATTTTTATTTTATGTGTGAATGTTTGCGTCTAGGTGTGCATGTGCACCACATTCACACCTGGTACCCTCAGGGGCCAAAAGAGGGCATCAGATCTTCTGGAACTGGAGTTATGGATGATTGTGAGCCTCTGTGTTGGTGCTTGGAACAAAATCCAGGTCTTCTTCAAGAATAACAAGTGCACTTAACTGCTTAATCATCTCACCAGCACGTTGTGGGGGTCTTGGCTCTGGAATATCTAGCAATGTTTAGAGGCATTTTTGTCCATCACAGCTGATCCTAAATGAGTTGACGCTTCTAGCATCTGGAGATGAAGGCCAGGGTGCTGTTCACGAGCCTCACAGCACAGGATGACCCCACCACAGAGGGTAGTCCATCCCCAGTGTCAGCATGGCAAAGGTCAGGTCCCTGTCCCACAAAAGGTTCTAGGAGGCTAGGAAGGTAGTGCTTCCTGGAGGCAGCTAACAGAGTTTGGGGCTGGTGAGAGAAGGCAAATGGGGGCCTCTGGGAGAGGAAGACCCAAGTAAGATGATGTCACGGCCACCCACTGTCTTTGCCTGTCCTGAGGCAAGAAATGATTGTGATAAAAAGTTGGTCAGTCTTGAGGGGGGTGACTCTGGGCTGCTGTTTTAGACTAGATTGACTCAGCTGTCACTTGATTTGTCAAGAGGTACTCCTTGGTACCTGTCCTGAGTTCCATTACACTCAAGACTACATAAACCCAGAGAGACTGCTCAGAAAAGCAAGTACCCTAAAACATTGACAGGTTCATGGGAGGAGGACACGGACAAGATGTTGAGACTGGAGAGGAGATGGGGGCCAAGGGTGAGGGGTGAGTAGTAACAAGGGAAGGAGGGTGTTGTTCTGTGGTGAGCAGAGAAAATCTGAGGATGCCATCTTAGGATTTCTGTTGCTGTGAAGAGACACTGTGACCACAGCAACTTTTTTAAAGGAAACATTTAATTAGGGCTGACTTACAGTTTCAAAGGTTTAGTTCATTATCATGATGGGTCATGGCAGCATATAAGCAAACATGGTGCTGGACAAACTACTGAGCGTTCTACATCTTAATCTGCAGGCAGCAAGAAGTGAACCATGTGCCACATTGGGGGTAACTTTGAACATAGGAGACCTCAAAGCCCACTCTTTTTCCAACAAGGTCACACCTACTCTAACAAAGCCACACCTCCTAATAGTACCATTTCCTATGGGAGCCATTTTCTTTCAAACCAACACAGATGCCAAATGGCCTTCATCAGCCTTCTAACCTAAAGTTCTGGAAGTTGAACTTTTCTGGATTCCTTCACGTTAACAGAAGAGCCTGGGACCTGGCATCTCATGGGGCTACAAATTGTCCAGAGATGGCTCAGTGGGTGCAGGCTACTATGCCAAGGTAATGCTAGTCACAGAGGGGCTGGAATAAGGTGGCTCTGGGCACAGGTACAGGGATCGAGATAACTAAGTTTGTGTGAGAGGACATAGGAGTCCCATAGGCCTTCAGGGCTCCGCATGACTTTCTGGCCACCCTCTTTCTGTGCATATAATTTAACAACCCAGCATCAGCCCACGATAGAGTCAGTTATGTCTCAACACAGGAAATTAGTAAAGGCTGATTCTGGGGAGAATCTCACTCTTTTTGTTTTGTTTTGTTTTGTTTGAGACAAGTTCTCATTATGTAGCTCTTGTTGGCCTGGATTTCCTAGAGATCCGCCTGCCTTTGTCTCCCAAGAGCTGGAATTGAAGACATGCACCACTATACCTGTTGAGAATCTTATTCTTGGTGCTAGGTTTTGTACTGAGGACCCCATGTTCCTTAGTCTTGCCTTTAGTAGACACACATGCCTCTCATGAGATCTACTTATGTATTAAATTGATAAGAGGAATAAAGTTAGGCCACTTTAGGAGACCTATTCCTCATCTTCTGATTCCATGTTTGAGCAGGAATCTTTCACCCAAGTAGAACTGAGCATTTGGACTTTGTTCCTGTGTGATTTTTTTTTTCCCACAGCATTGGTAGAACTGGAATGGGCTAATGTCCTTCTTAGACCATTTGTCCATTGCTGTTGATACTATCTCTGCCACCACATAAAGGCTTCTGTCTCACCATAACCCATCTGTTCAGATCAGACATTATAACCTTCATTATTAAGGTCCAGTGACCCATGGTTTAGCTCTCCATGCTGCCCAATATTGAGCTTTGGCTTCTAGGACCCCATCAACATTTATGGACCGTGTCTGCTCATCTTCTGTGTTGGGGATGTTAGAAGTAAAGGTATAAGATGGCCTTCAGGATGCCCTTTCAGAGGAGAAACAGCTGTCCACAAATCACTGGCCAGTACAGGCTAGGTCACTCTCAGAATCAAGGTGTAGCTTTGGTCAGTACCAATCTTGGATAGACATTTGGCTTGATCCTGCTACAGAAGATCCTGGGAAATAGCACAGGGACAACAAGCCCGTGTGTACTTGTCCCAGTGTAGAGGCCCAAGTGAGGGCACACTGCTATAGGTAGGCAGTATCCTGGAGGAAATGGTTCTGGTGGATAAGGCTAGACCTTAACATAATACCTATAAATTTTAGCTAAGTACTTTGAATAGTCTTCTGAGGCATCCAGAAAAGAAATGACTGCCTTAATGATGGGCATCCACATGAATTTGGTTGAAAACTCTATGCTTTCTGTTGAGTTTATTTCTTTTTCTGGAATTGGAGCCTATGCCCACAGATTTCCACATCATGTTAATGCTCTTGAGTTGAAAATTACCAATTCATAATACAGAAAAGCTTACAGAAGACAGTGAGATGACCTTGACTCACTTTGACTGAGAACCCTTACCTCCTCCTGGTACAGGTTGCTACAGGCACTGGAATGCAGATGGCAGTGCTAGCTGTGTCCGGTGCTGGAACGGGACCCTCCCGAAATACAATGGCTCTGAGTGCAGAATTCGTATGTCTTCTCCAAGCTATCTACCCCAATTCCCCCATACTTCACAAGGGTCCTCATGTCATATTTGGGGAGAAACCAAGGGACCCACTGTACTTGTCCTCTCCAACGGCGGTACCCACCTTGCCCAGGAATGTTGTCTATTAGTGAGCAGCCCCTTGGATCCCTCCCTGAGTGTTCTGTTCACTGAGGACAGCTGTGGGTGAGAACTGCTCCTTCTTTCTCATCTCTAACCTGAGATGTCCCTTTAGGACTATATGTGGAGGCCTCAGTAGGGTTCCTGGCATGGCCCAGGCCTCCCCTCAATTCTGTTCTCCCATAGTTACTGGTCGGGGCATGCAGTTTCCTATGAACAGAAGCTCAGGGACACCTGGACAACCACATTTTGGTAAGTCTTTTAAATCCAGAACTGTGCCTCTGATTAGGACCTGGGACTGGGGATGGGGCCCATCATTAATTAGAGCTGGTATTGGTACCAGTGCCAATCCTGAACCACTGAGACCACAGCAGACATAGTCCACTCTGACCCCCAGGCCCTAGGGATTGCATTGCCCATCCCATCTTGCTCTTATAGGATGTAGGCCACTGACAAGATTGCAAACACACAGGTCATGCCTCCTGATCTGTTTTCAAGGAAGGGACAAGCCCTATTTACCTGATGGCTGTATCTCCAGAGTCCTCAAGCCCACCTTAAATGAAGGCCTGGGGAGTAAGGGGTGGAAGAATATGTCTGAAGTAGCAGTGTGAACTGGCCTTCCCCTGTAATCAGATTTATGACTACCTTAAGAATCATAGAACCTTCATCCAGCAACTGATGGAAGCAGATGCGGAGACCCACAGCTAAGCACTGGGCCATGCTTTTGGAGTCCAGTCCAAGAGAGGATAATATGAACAAAGGGGTCAAGACCATGATGGGGAAACCCATAGAAACAGCTGACCTGAGCTAGTGGGAGCTCAATGACTCTGGACTGACAGTGGGGGAACTTGCATAGGACCAAACTAGGCCCTCTGAATGTGGGTGAGAGGTGTGTGTGTGTGGTTGGGGCAGCCTTTTTGGCCACTGGCAGGCAGTGGGACCAGGATTTATCCCTACTGCTTGAACTGGCGTTTTGTAGCCCATTCTTTTTTGAGGGATACCTTGCTCAGCCTAAATATAGAGGGGAGGACCTTGGTCCCGCCTCAAAGTAATGTATCAGACTTTGTTGCCTCCCCATGGGAAGCCTCACCCTTTCTGAAGAGTG
>LOEQ01000008.1:1182801-1203789 GCA_001685075.1 Bramus lutescens
CAAGATGCCAGTGCACTTGCAGAGAGAGGAGCCTGTGTGGCTTGAGGGCACCAAACTGTGTTACCGCCCCTTGTCCACCACTTCTGGCCAAGAGGCCAGTGACTTTGTGTGTGTGGATGTAGGCCTGAGCAAACCAGCGGAACCCACACTACCTGCACCTGTCCAGGACCCTCCTGAACCCAGGCGAGGCTGGCTGGCCCGCTGCTGGACACGGTTTGGAGACTGGCGTCAGGTAGTACTGGTTTCTGTGCTGTTGCTGTTGCTATTTTGTGTGGTACTCTGGCCTGTGCACTGTGCATTCAAAACTGGAAATCTGCGCTGCATTAACCGGCCATCTGTAGCCGTTTCCACTGTCACTTCGAATACTGATATGCTCTTTCTTGGGCTCCTAGCCAACAAATAGGGTCAACACTTTGGCCAGGCCAACTGTGCTGCTTGCTCCATGGATGGATCCTAACCTAACAAGGTCAAGAATACAGCAGCTTTGGAAGTTGGTTTCCCAGAACCATAGACACGTATGTGTCCCTCACTCTCTAGGGCTAGGTACCAATAGGAAGAAAAGGGTCTTCAAAGCCTCAAAGAAATACAGGCGTCTAAGGGCTCCAGAAACTGCCCTCTGATCCTGTCATACAGATGGGGAAAGGAACCCAGGACCTTCCTGAACACAACGAAGTCCCCCAAAGGCAGGAGTTTGCCATCCTTTCTTTTTTTTTAATTAAATGTATTTATTTTATACCCTGACTGAAGTTTCCTCCCCTGCTCCATTCTTTCTCAAGACATTTTACCAGGGTCTTTCCTAGTTCCTTTCTTTGGGAAGGGCTAGACCCTTCCACTCAGCGGGGACGTGAGCAGTTAGTTCTCTTAATAAGAGTGACAGTGGAAAGGTAGGGCACCTCTGCCCATTCACAGCAGGGACTTATCATCTGTCTCTGGCCATTATGAATGGTACATTTCAAAATAAATTATTTTGTATAAATACTGTTTCTCTGTGTACCTCTTCTTCATCCCCCACTGTTCAGTCTGTCTTGTTAGTCTCCCATTCGATATTCCCACAATCCAACCTCCACCCAGGTGCCCTGACTGGATCACAGTAGGACCAAAGTTGGGGAGGGGGCAGGAGCCAGCGTTCATCTTTACTGGCTTCAAAAGGGCAAGGACAACTCTTGACTTGGCTGCTACCCAACACCATGAAGCTGAGAACCTGTAGTGATCTGAAAACCTATAGACCATAGGACCCCAGCCTTCTTTGGGCCAGCCTGGATACTGAAATAGCAAAGTTTAATGTCATGAGGGTCACAGCCACCCAGGTTCTGCCATCAGCCCTAGAAATTCTGTACTAAAAGGTTGAGTATGACCAGGAGAGCCCAGGCTAGTTCCAGCTTGGGCAGGTCTCAGCCTCCTCACCTCTAACACCAAGGTCTAACCAGCTGTGCTTTTGGTTAGGGCAGAGAGGAGATTTACGGAGGTCCTAGAGAATCTGGATCCAGCTGCGGGGAGCAGGGGAATCCTAACACACCCCTGGCCCCAATGCCAGTAGATACAGAACTGAGAACTTTACTGAAGGTGCCAGAAAGCCACAGACCACTCGTGGTGGGGAAAGGTTCTTCCATGTCCCATGGGCTAGTGACACTGCATCCTGTCATACACAGTGATGCACACATGTGGAGTCACACTCATGTCACTGGGAGGGCCAGGTATGTGAGAATTTCCATATGGTCACATGAGCATCTCACATCTCACATGTGATGTCATTCCACAAGCCTTATGCCCTGTGACCAAAACAATGCTGAATCATCACACGGACCAGGTTAAAGGACAGGTCAAGTCAGGCTCAGACTATCCCTATCGTTGTTGCTAAGGTCACACACAGAACTACACAATGTCGGGAATTGTGGCACACACAGGTCCACATGTAGTCACTTGTCACAATCCTGGAACTACATTTCAGCTGGGTGCCAGGAACCGGGCCAGGACCCTGGGATGGCCAAATGCTCCTCCCACGGCTGGCACTCAGGCTTGTCTGAATTGAGGAGCAGCTCCTGGGATGTTTTTCACAGCTTCAGTCATGGTTAGTCAGTAAATGGCACCCCGGGTTTCCATCGCCACCTGTAGAGCCCAGGTTATTCCGGTACCCGGTCCTGATCCCCGTCGAGATCCCCAGGCACCCAAGATGCGCGGGTGGCAGGTACCACTCAGGTCGGGGGCTGTGGCTGACCTCAAGCCGCCATTCAGATACTCTGGCTCCTCCCAGTGCTCACTCTGTGGCAGAGACCTGGTGCCAGGGCACCTTTGCACGCTGGCGCCTCCGCTCCTCACCCGTTCGCGCCGTCTCAGCTTCTGGTCTTCGGTTACCGCTGCCACGTCAAGATGCAAGCCTTCCTGAGGCAGCCTCAGTTTGAACCGGTGGCCGGCGCCCGCAGTGGTCGTCGTTGCTCGACACCAACTGTGTATCGTTATTCCATAAGGCAATATCTCAGCCCAAGCCTGGGTGTGACCTAAATGGCTAGGCGTGGATCAGTGGGTCCCAAAGGGAGGCAAGGAGAGGCGGGGTGGGGTCGGGGAAGAGGCGGGACCCAGAGAGGAAGGTGGCTCTTTGGGGAAGTGGCCAACTGGCAAAGGTGAGTCTGGAGGTGGATTCCTAGGGTGGAAGTGGGGAGAGGCCTCTGATTAGTGGGGATTGTGCTGTGCAGCTCAAGTGTCTGCGTCCGCAGTCAACCAGAACATTAGATAATGCTGTTGGTCCTATGAGGGCCACTGGCGGCTTGTTGGACCTATATGGATCCCGGTGGCCCATCCCGGTCACATCGGAGATACACTACATACTACTTCTGACTTTGTCTCGCCGCTGTGGACCAGGCTCATCTCCAGGAATCTCCAGGACGTCAACGCTGAAGGACTACTACCAAGGCTGGAGCCGCCTGCTCGGTTGTGGAGATCACGGAAGAGAAACAGGCATTGCTGGGACCCTCGTGTGTGGACGGACATAGAGCTAAGCCAGAAATGATCACTTGAGTCAAATAGGAGAGGCAAGGAAATTCTAGGACTGGGACAGAGACCCCAAGTGTTTTAGGTTACCAGGGAAGAAAAGGAAGGGCAAGATGGCTAACATTGAGTTCTATTTGGGAAAAGTCACTCTTAGGGGCTTCTGAGGAACTACACTTTCCACCCACGATGCAGGCAGAGAGAATCTGTACTACTGAATACAAAAAGGATACCAAAGCTGATTTGGGTCAGGAAGGACATGGGAGGAGGGGAGACCTACGTCTGGAGTTGAGAACTTATTTTGGCTTCCATTTCTGTGATCAAATACCACGACAAAAAGCAACTTGGGGAGAAAGGGGTTTATTTCAGT
Source organism: Bramus lutescens (assembly GCA_001685075.1). NCBI lineage: Eukaryota > Metazoa > Chordata > Mammalia > Rodentia > Cricetidae > Bramus > Bramus lutescens. The sequence continues at coordinate 1,186,154 of LOEQ01000008.1, forward strand.
TTACAGATTATGGTGCATTATGAAGGGAAGTCAGGGCAGGAACTCAAGGCAGGAACCTGGCGGCAGGAACAGCAGATCACAGAGAAATGCCGCTTACTTACTTGTATCCTATAGTGTAGGCAAAGACTGCGCCTTCCTTTCCCAGCTGCCCAGACTGTATTAGTTACAACATTGTTTGGCCAATGTTTTCTATATATTTCTATCCAGCTCTTGCATCTTAATTTAACCAATTTCTATTAATCGCTCCTTTTCTGTCTAAATAAAAAGAAAGGTTTTAACTTTAACATAGTAAAATTACATATAACAAAACTGTTATTAAGCAAGAATTATAGCTACAATATTTAGTCCAATATTTATATTTGGTAAGTTAAGGAAAATACTCTGCTATTTATCCTATCTTTGTGAGTCTAAAGCTTTATGTTTATCTTTCATCATAACTAAGGAACACTAACTATAGCTATCCTTTAACTCCATCAAAGACCCTAGAAGGATATAATATTATCTAAGTAAACAGGAAGTGCATTGTAAACAACTTCCAAAGTTCTATAGTTGACAGAGACATCTTGCTGCCTGGACAATCACCCAAAATTCTTCTTTAACATTGGGTCATCCATCTTCAGCCTACAGGCCCATAATATCTGGCAGACTTTCCAGTGAAGCAGGAAATTTGAAGACCTGTTTTGCCTTGTACTTTCTTTCTTTCCTGTTTACTGTAGAATGTCTGGTGTCTGGCAGGGTGTGGGGTTTTGTTTTTTTTTTNAGAAGCAGACATGTCTCACTGTCAAGAAAAGTCTAAGTTCTTAAAACCTTTTAAATGCCATATTCTGTAGGGTTTTGAAAGGTTTGAAGAATACCTATCCATCTGAAATATATCTCTGTATATCTAGAAAACATATCTGATATGACTACAAGTTTGACTATTATAGATAATTATCTATTTTTAATTATATGTATTTATAATTATACATTATATTTTTTAAATGAGCTGTATAAACATAATACCTTAAATAAGAGTAGAAATATACAAAATTGATCTTAAATTTGTGTCAATAAACCAAAGTCCATACCAAGGTAAAGTGTTCATTCTTATATCATACACCCCCCTTTTTAAAAATCAGTCCCCTTTAAACATTTATAAACAATCATTTTGGGAATTGGGGCATAGTTCTCTCCAACTTCTTCCTGCTGTTTGCTGGGTGAAGTATTTTTAGGGTTCATGGAGACCTTTCAGGAGTCTTGTTCCGTCAAACCATACTAGTCTAGAAGTAATCAGCAGGTTTTCCTCTTCTGCAGAAGCAAAAGCAGAACCACTTTTCCAAAGTAGCATATCCTTAAACTCAAAATTTGAAGTCAAGATACCTTTAAAATTTTTCCCCCATGAGTTAGACAGAAAGATTTCAACACTGATGGCACAAGTCATTTTACAGCTCATCAGCCAAAAAAAAAAAAGAGGGCTAGGGTGTAGTGGCATTTCATTTGTATTTTAATAAATAAAGCTTGCCTGAAGCTCGGAGAGTAAAGCAGTCCCACTGGTCAGACTTCATCAGCCCAAGCAGTGATAACACACACCTTTAATCCCAGTAGCTATACTACTTACCATAGAATTTGGGCAGTGCATGCCTTTAATCCCAAAGGAACTAGAGAGGATTATAAAATGGGAGGAGGCAGCTCTCAGACACAGTCTCATTCTGAGATTCTTGGAGGCAGGATCACCATTTCTGACTGAGGTAAAGGTAAGAGTCAGTGGTTGGCCATTTTGCTTTTCGGACCTTGAGGTTAAACTCCAGTATCTATCTCTGAGTTTTTGTTAATTGCGCTTCACTGGGGTGCAGAGGGGAAGGACATGAGTCCAAAAGACAAGAAGGGGTGGAGGCTGAAGGGCTGAGCCTGAAGGACACTTAGATTCAAGAAATGAAGGGTTAGGTGGGCGGATTGTTGGGACATGGAGTCTGAGACAAAAAGCCTTGCTTGTGGGAAATTCCCCCAGGTGATTGTCAGGCGAAAGCCAACCAGGAGGAGGGGTTCTCACCAATTGTTGCTAGCTAAACAATATATAAAAAAAAGCAGTGAGAATAATGGAAATTGTTCATATTTTAAAGCTCTCAAGTAAGTGACTTTATTCCTGTCCATTATCACAGACATTTACAAAACCATAACATGACTTCACCTTAAAGAATAATCTGTAAGGGGCTGGAGGAATTGCTGGGGCTGGAGAGATGGCTCAGAGATTAAGAGTACCGGTTGCTCTTTCAGAGGTCCTGAATTCAATTCCTAGCCATCACGTGGTGGCTCACAACCATCTTTAATGAGATCTAGTGCCCTCTTCTGGCAAGCAGGCAGAACACTGTATGATAAATAAATTCTTTTTTTCTCTGATAATTTTTTATTACTTTATAAATAATAGGAATCAAAATTTCCACTTTTTCCCCTCTTCCCACTTCCCTCCTGCTCCCCCCTCCCCCTCCCCATTCTAAAAAAAAAGCATATAAATTGCGTGTGGTAGCATATGCCTTTAATCCCAGCAATTGGGAGGCCGAGTCAAGTGGGTTTTTGAGTTCGAAACCATCCTTGTCAATAGAATGAGTTCCAGGACAGCCAGAGCTATACGGAGAAACTCTGCCTTAAAAACCAAAACAAACATATAAAGCTATAAAGCAGTGATATACACAGCACAAAATAGTTCAGCTAGTTGCGGAAGCAACTTTTTTAAAAGTATTTATTTATTATGTATACAACATTCCTTCCATGTGTGTTTGCATGCCAGAAGAGGGCACCAGATCTCATTATAGATGGCCATGAGCCACCATGTGGTTGCTGGGAATTGAACTCAGGACTCCTGGAAGAGCAGTCAATGCTCTTAACCTCTGAGCCATCTCTCCAGCCCCCCAGAAGCAACCTTTAATAATCAAAATGGAAAAGTGAAATAAAAGGATGGAGCAAAATTCCCAACTTACTTCTAAAGACATTATGTAGTCAGGCACCAAACATAGTGGTGCATGCCTTTAATCCCAGCACTTGGGAGGCAGAGGCAGTCCAATTTGGTCTACATAGTGAGTCCCAGAACAGCCAATGCTATATAGTGAGATCCTGTCTTGAAAAAAAGCGAACATGTCATGTAACATCTTACAATGCCCTATATATGTGTATATGTACATGTATGTCTACATATGTGATACATTTTCTTCCCCACACATAGAGAATTATTTTGCAGTTCAGTTTAGGACATGCTTTATTTTTTTAGATTTATTTATTTTATGTAAGAGTCCTCTATCTTCATGTATGCCTTTATGCCAGCAGAGGGCATCAGATCAATCCCACTACAGGTGGTTGTGAGCCACCATGTGGTTGCTGAGAATTGAACTCAGGACCTCTGGAAGAGCAGCCAGTGCTCTTAACCTCTGAGCCATCTCTCCAGCCCGAATTTAGGACAATTCTAATGTGCTACGCCATTGAATCACATTTGAACCTGCTGTCTTCACAAAATAGGGGAGACAGCAGGAACTGAAAGGTTGGTTTGCTGTGACTGAAATTCCCTTTTGAACTCCACACTGGCGAGTAGCTTTCTGTACTTCTGTGAAGGGCTGACCATGGTGGTTTTCTTGAAATTTGGTAATGTGTTTGTTACACTTTTATGTCATGCTGGCGGAGTAACTCTTACTCTGAAAATGATTCAAGAAATTTCCTCACCCCATTTTGCTTCATGCCTTGGAGTGCCCAGCTGGTTACTCAAACTCATATTATTGGGATAATTCTGGGAAATACCATCCATATCTCCTGAGCCTAAAGAGTCATTCATGAGATTGGACTCTATTCCTCCTAACCCACCATGGGCCCATCTCACCCAGGGCCTACTGGAAAATTAGGTCTGTTAGGCCCAGAAGGTACTGCATCCTAGATCTACTTAATTCCCAGGAGACACTGAGGAATATGGTATTAAATTGGCATCTGTTGGGTTTGGCTAAGGTTTACCATCTGGACCCATGTTCATTCCAGGCATTCCAGGGTCACCTAAAGTATTCAGTAGGGCTCTCATCACATCTCCATCCTAAAGGCAACACCATTCCTCTTGGAGGAGTCAAACTCATGTTTGGATGTCCATGTCGTGTGGGTCCAAATAGCTGACATCCTGGGACACCTCCAAGTACCTGATTAGGTACCCTCCAAGGGGGCTTTGGACCTTCAGGGTACCAAGATGACACAAAAGGTTGAAAACACCTACAAGTATGACATCTCCTGGGGACATGTTTCCAGGCACGGAGCTGGGAGCTGTAGCAGCTCTATAACCATAGAAGGCTTTTGCTTTGCTTGAGTGTTCACAGCGGTCTCTGGAGCTGCGTAAATAGGTCCTGAGTTGCACGTCACCAAGAATGTAATAATCTGGGTGGTTCCTTCAATGTGATATTCCCCCCCTCATCTTGTCTCTGATTAAAATGTATGGGCCAGTTTCTGAGCTCCGTTATCAATATGAAATGCTAACTTCTCCCAGGTCTGGCTGTGGGATGAGAAAGCACCGATGTCACCCTTGTCTTCTGTACATGCTTGGGCAAAAAGCAGCTCCCACCGTCACTCATTTGTCAAACCATCACAGTCTACTCTTGTTCTTTTTAAAGACAGGGTTTCTCTGTGAAACAGTCCCGTCCTGGAACTCACTCTGTAGACCAGGCTGGCCTCACACTCAGAGACCCACCTGCCTCTGCTTCTCAAGTGCTGGGATTAAAGGTGTGCACCACCACTACCCAGTCCCTTGATCATTCTTGGTGTGAACCCAGGATCACCTGTCTCTGTCAACCATTACCTTTCCAGGTTTGTTTGATGCCCACAGGTGTGCTGGCTGCAATAATGGTGTTTAATCACAGCCATAGAAGCCCTAACTAAGACAGAAATTGGCACCAGAATGGTGGAGTATTTTGACAGCCCCAATTATGTTTTGGGGAGGATTGTGGACTTCTAGAAAAGCCACTAAATATTCAGAACTCAATGAGCTGTTATGGGAACTTAGAAAATGCTGACAGCAGTGCAGATGGAGACCTGTCCAATGATATTTTGAATTAATAATTGTGGCTCTGGTCAGTTGGGACTGAAGAATCAGCTGCATATGGAGGAGATCGTGGTCCAGAGGCAGCCAAAGCTGTATCTTATGCTGATAATGTGTGGGAGTCTCCAAGGTAGTATTGGTTTTGATGACATGAAGGGATCATGGAGAGCAGTTGGTTTGGCATTGTGGTGCAGGGCTGGAGTCCCGAGTGTATGAGAGGCTGTTGGTAAAATTACAATCCAGTTGTAGCAGAAAACCCTGGCATTCTGGAGATGCCAGCACCCTGGGATGTCAACCAAGCATGGAGTGGAGCCAGCATGCTGTGGACCGCAGGCTTCAAGAGGTGGAGTTAGCGCTTCAGATTCTTTGAAGCCCAGATGTCAAGCTCTACACTATTGACGCCTACAGTTGAGACTTTTGTTTTCGAGGCAGGGTTTCTCTGTGTAGCCTTGGCTGTCCTGGAACTCGCTCCATAGACTAGTTGGCCTCCTGAGTGCTGGGATTAAAGGGAGTTTTTTGTTGTTGTTGTTTTGTTTTTTAAGCTTTATAGGGAGTTTTTGGAGCTTTAGAGACTTTGGGCATTTGGAGATGGAACTTTTGAAAGTTTGAACGTTTTATATCGTACGTGTAGGTGTTACTACAAGATACCCTCTGGAACTGTAGTTACAGGCAGCTATGAGCCCCCTGATATGGGTGCTGGAATTAAAGGCATGTATCACTATGCCCTACTTTTTAATTTATGTGTTTGAATGTTTGCCTGCATGTAAACTATATGCATGCCTGATGCCATCAATGTCAGAACAGGGCATCTGATCCCCAGGAACTGGGGTTAAGGACGATTGTGAGCCACCATGTGGGTGCTAAGAACCGAGCCCTGGTCCTGTGCAAGTGCAGCAAATGTTCTTAACTGTTGAGCCATCTCTCCAACTTCCTTCCAACCTCCCCAGCCCTCTCTCCCCTCTTTTTTTGGGACAAGAACATTATAATATATAGTCCTGGCTAGCCTGGAATTTGATATGTTATAGACCAGGCTGGCCTTAAACCAACCGAGATCTGCCTACTTCTGCCTCCGGGATAGTTGGGACTAAAGGTATGTGGCCCCAACTTTTGAATAAAGGATGTCTATAGGTTTCCAGACTTAAGAGAGTAAAGATTAAGCAGCTTGGCTCTACATCTGGCATGGCCCTTAACCTGCTGGGCACCCTCCTCCCACAATAAGCTTGATGAATATAGATTTCCCCTGCCCCTCATGCTTAAGGCTCCTCCTCCTGTAATTATTAACTTCCTACTATTCTGCTTCCACCTTCAGATCTCACATCCACACACAGCCACAGAGAGTAAGTTCACTGTTATTTTATCTTTCTCTCTTAGAAATCACTCAGGGTTGGGGACAAGGACTGGAGAAATGACTCAGCAGTTAAGAGTGCTGAGTGCACATGCCTTTAGTCCCAGTACTCTGGAGCTGGAAGCAGAGGCAGGTGGATATCTGAGTTGGAAGCAGCCCAGTCGTCTACAGAGTGAGTTCCAGTTCCAGGACAGTCCAGGATACACAAAGAAATGCTGTCAAANNAATGGTGGCTGCTTCCAGAGAACCTGGGTTCAATTCCCAACACCCAGAGGGGGGCAGGTGTAGTGGCACATGCCTTTAACTCCAGCACTTGAGAAAGAGAGGTAGAAGGACAGCCAGGCTGTTCCATTGAGAAACCTTGTTTTCCAGCCACAGAAATTACTTCTTAGACAACTCCCCATCTCCTGGTCTTCCAGGCTGGCTTTCCCTTTTAGTCTCCTTTACTTCCCACACACTATGGATAGGCATATCCTCTTCCATTCTCTGCAGGGTCTCAAGTTCTCCCATCCAGGCCCCTTTTAGACCATCAGAGTCCCCGTTCAAATGCCCCTTCCAACCTGCTCACCACCTTGCCATGCCTCAGGACCCCACCTCATGAAGTGGTGCTTTGAATAAGAACAGCCCCACAGGTTCATACAGTTGAATGCTTAGTCATTAGAGGGTAGCGCTGAGGATTGGTGTGGCCCGAACCAAGACCAGTGTCTCTCTTACTGCTGCCTGTGGATCCAGATACAGAACTCTCAGGTACTTCTCCAGCACTATGTCCACCTGCACACCCCATGCTCCCTGCTATGGTGATAATGGACTAAACCTCTGAAACTGCAAGCCAGCCCCAATTAAATGCTTTTTCTAAGAGGTGCAGAGGCACTGGTGGTTCATGCCTTTATTCCCAGGACTAGGGAGGCAGAGCTTTGAGTTTGAGGCCAGCCTGGTCTATGGAGTGAACAGACAGGTGAACAACAGTTGCCGTGGTCATGATTTCTTTTCACAGCAGCAGAACACGGACTAAGACAGGTGTTTTAGTAACACAAAACCAGAATAGCATAGTTTTAAAGTCACAAGTTCAATGGAACCACTGGGCCAGCTGTACAACCACTTTTCTTCTTGCTCTTAGGGGAAGCCCCAACACTTGGGAGAGTTCCTACTTATATCTTTGGGGGGGAGGAGGGGAGTGCCAGTGATTGTTTATAATTTCCTTCTCAGGACTTCCTAGTTAATGTCTTCCATCATACACACATCTGAACCAGATAAAGGAGCTGTCTGCCTAGCTCATATATTTTCCACCAAGGTATTCTCACCTCACCTGGTTTTGTCCTCAGTGCAATCAGTAGCTCCCTTCTTTATAAGCAGATTAGTACATGCAAGCACACAGAGAGACACTGTGGCCTTGTTGCCCAAGGACAGTGGTTTTCTAGTTAGCTTTCATACTCCCCTCCTGCTTCCAGAAGTATGCATGTTCACCATATAAGATACCTCAGCCAAAAGGAACCATGGATTCCCAGTTCAGGTTCTACTTTCTCCATCAGGCTAGTAAGTACAAACACGGCCCCATTTTAAAGTTTTCACACTTTATTTTATGGTATTTGACACAGACACATACTGGAGTTAGTAACAAGATACCATGCAGCTCCCTCTAGCCTTAGACCACCAAAGGAGGAAAAAGGTCAGGCTGCCCCCATCCCAGATCTGTCTGGTCTTTCTCCCAAGATGATTGTGCTGGACATTAAGGACAGGGAGTGGAGAAACGGATGGTTGCTGCAGTTTAAGGCAATTTTGGCTCTATATCCACCTCTGCTACCCCCGTACATGCCCTTGGCTGGACACTGGGCAGATAACGGTCACTCAGATGAAGACTGTCCTCACATTGGACCAATTAATGGTTGGTGTGCGTTAAAACAGGAATGACAATACTTCCACATCAGAAACCAAGTAAAATCAAGGCTTGAAGAATATGGTTAGAAGTCTGGCTTAGATATCCTTTGAGAGACAGGTGCAGCTGGCTGCTCAGGCAGGGAAGCATGGAGATCAACTACATCCCATAGTGACTCATTCCCGCCTAGGGGCTCCTAAGTGGCCTGGTATTTGGGGAAAGGAAGGCTATGTCCAAGAGTGGCTGGGTAGGTGGGTAGGGCAAGCTGAAAGCTAGTCAAGACAACGTAGATGGAGCTTGGCTTGGTTCCAGCACCCTGGGACAGGCAGACGCATTTGGGGTAGTAAAATGATGCCCCGATATTACAATTTTTCTAAACCACAGCATTGGTACAGGGAGCACTAGGGGTCCAGGCTAGCCTGAGATGAGGCTGGCCCTCAGCACATGCGGGGGAGCAGCTTAAGTGGAAACCGACAAAGTGTCCAGTGGTCTAATGAAGGGCCTCTTCAGCTCCAACAGCCCCTCCTGCTCAGGGACACAGTTCTCATTCAATAAAGCATTAATAACACGGGAGTAGGGTTTGCCAATGGGCCAGGAGACCCAAAAGACCAATACAAACGGACAGGTAGGTATGTACAGTGCAAGGGGCCGAGACATGGTACCTTAGGCAGAGGAGTGTGTCCTAAGGCTGCCTCCGAAGCCCTGGACTCTAAGTTGCCATGGTCTACTTAGGAGTCCCTCAGCACCACTTTTGCTTCTGCAGCAGAGCTGCCTGGACGGAAAAGAAGCCAGGCCAGCAGTCCTTCTGGCCAACGTGCAGGCAAGAAAATCATATAAAAAAAAAAAGCAACAAGTTTACAAAAATAAAAAAATAATTACAGTACGGAGAGTGGGAGCTCTGGTGGCAGCTCAGGGAGTGGGGCAGGGCCTTAGCTCTGGTTTGGTGACAGCGTCTTCCAGTAGGTGTAGCTGGCGATGGCCTACCACCACGTCCCGCAGACAGCCTACAAAACCTGTGCCATAGGCCTTGGGGAGAGCCTGTCCCACAGGCAGCTTCTGGAGACCTCCTACAGGACAGACAGTAGATCAGCAGGCAGTGATGCCAACATATGGGGCCCCCTAGCACCTGAATACAAGTGGGGGTACTACACATGAACACAGATCTCTGTGGCCTAAGATCTGCAGGGATAATGCAGAAAAGGGGTGCTGCATTGCCCTGGCTAGCCCATCTGTTATCCAGATGGGGTTGATATGGGTGTCAGCTCTAGGATTAGTCAATCCCTCATATAGTTTGAGACCCTTGGGTATCTCCTCCCCTGGCTACCTCCAAACACTCACCAAGCCACAGGGCTCCATCTGTGTCCAGTTGTGTGGCACCCAATGGGGAAGAGCCAGTCACAGGGGCCTCATTGCCCACCTGAAGAGAACCTTCCCTCTGTTCCCTAGGGGATGGGTGGGGCAAAGCTGTTAAGAGCTCCCTCCCTCCCTCCCTCCTCTAGGACCCAGGCCCCACATTTTCTCTATCACATGCCTTGTAAATACCACACTCTGGAAATGACACTTATGTTCTCTCAGGCTCCCAGGGGACAGTGGTTGATTGCTTCTCCTGTGTCTTTTTGTTTGCTGCTCCCTCCTCCCCTTCTCACTAGTCAGGCTACTAGTGACCATGAGTGACTTGGTATAACCGAGCTAAACAAATTGAGTCACTAGCTGCTGTTATTCTCAGTGGGCTCCACTGACCTGTGAGCCCTGACTCGAAGCCATCGGTTGGTGTTGACCTTCACAGTGGACCGCAGCACAACTGGCTGGGAACCTAAGTCATAGCTCAGCTGCAGGTATCCGTCCACAATGGCCAGAGCCACATAGTCGGCACGTTCTGTGGCTTTGCCACTCCACAGTACCAGCCCCTGTGTGGCCTCGGTGCGCAAGCTCAGTTCAAAGTGGTTGCTCTGTAGTGCCTTCTCACTGAAAAGTGAGAGGATGGGTCAAAGGCTTCCAGGAGGGTGGCTGGTAGGTAATGGAGGTGGGGTAGGTGTGGGTCTTGTTACAGCACAAAAGCTTGAGCTACTACCATAGAGATCAGAAGCTGGTGATCAGACCCAGGCAGCTGGGTGGGTGGGGGGCAACACCAACAGTGAGGTGAGACAAAGGAGGGAGGGAAGACACGATCAACTAGACAAAGTTGATCGGAGAGGTGGCAGACAAGAGGCAGGCACATGGCTAGGTAATGTGCTGGGTCTCTCAGGTACTGCCATGTGCTTACCTGAAAAGGGCCCCGGAATCCAGAGTTTCAGGGCTTAGAAGCAGGAAGAGAGGGAAGCAGTAAGCAGGAGACAAGACAGGCTGAATGCCAAAATTCCCTTTGTCAACATGTGCAGATGACAGGAAGAACAAGTATGACTCCAGGGGATCAATGGCCCTTCCCACAAAGGGTTTCGGCAGTGACCCTTACATAATACATATGTTGGGCACATGCCCTAGCGGGTACTTCAAGGAGAGAGGCATTGGTGTTATGGAATGGACATGAAGGGTCTTCTGATGGCAGCAGTAGTGGAGATGCCCTAGCACATATATGACCGTGTGCGCACATACACACACACACATCCCACCCACATGTGCATACATGTATACATATCCACACAAACTCACATTCACATTTGCATGTTGCACGCACACATGGGCATATATAGATACAATACAAACATATATACCCACAAACTAGATACACACCCAAGTACATAACTATACAGAAACATGTATACATACATACATACAAGTATATACATATATACAAGCACAAAATCACACTTGCACTGGAGCCTCCGTTGAGGGTGATGGCCCTCAGCAGGTATATCCTAGGAAGAGGACTGACCATTTCCAAGGTAGGAAGCTGGGCCTGACAGTATATAAACAGGCCCCACCCCATCTTCCATTCACGGTAGAAATTCCACCTTTACTGGGGCTCAAGATTGTAATGCTGGGAGCAAAGCATGGATATGAGTGGGTGCCAAGGTATGAGTGGAGCCAAGGGCCTACTTACGGTGGAATCTCATTGGTCAGCTCGCTTGCAAACAAAGAGACAGAGATAGTGAGAATGAAGGGGGTAGGGTAGATTCTGGGCCTTCCCTCCTGGCCAGAGCTGAGAGGGGTACGGAGAATCTAACACCTCTACCCGGAATGGCATGCGCGAACAGGACCAGACAAGACAGCCGAGGGTGGAGGGAGTGCCTGGCTCCTGACTGCATGTTACCTCTCAGTCACAGCATTGAGGTATTCGATGTAGGTCCGCCCGTCAAAGGCCAGCGTTTCTAGGTCCCCTACTGACTTCTCAACTAGCCCTGGGAGACAGATGGGATGAAATGGGCCTCAGATGAGATCTCCAGGCCATGTCAAGTCTCAGCCCTGGGCTGCCAGTGCTCACCCTTCTCGCAGTGCAGCCCAGAGAAGCCCCCAGAACATAGGCATTCGTAAGTGGCTTCCCTCGGGATACATGAACCCCCATTAAGGCAGGGGTTGCCAGAGGCCTGAGTACAAGGGTGGTCTGTAAAAGGTGAGACGTCCACAGCCTGCAAAACATGCTCCCGAGTCAGCAGCTGGTGGCCACTTAGAGACACCTGAGGAGGAGAGGAAGGCGTGCTGTTATATCTGTTCTTTTCTCTGATGAGACAGCCCTCACCCAGGACAGAATGCAAACACAGAATGGCCCTCCTCTGTCGCACTGTGGAGAACCCTGGCTGGTATCTGCCCCCGTACCAGTTGGATAGCTCCATCGAAGCCAGAAGACACTGCAGCTCCCCGGGCCAGCTTGCTAAAGTCAGGAGCTCCTCCAACATAGAGGGGTTCCTTGAGGTTGAGCATGGTATGAGGCACCTATAGGAGGCATGGGGTAAAAGGTCACGAATGATCCACCCACTGGGCCAGAGTAGGCCAAGCCCCAGGTCAATATGCCCATTTGCCTGATGCCCCACATCCACTCCTTCACTATCTAGGAGGCAGCATTAATCACACAGAAATGGCAGACATGAACCTTAGTGGGAAAGTGCTACTCTAGAAATGGGTACAAGAGATGGTGAGTTGGGTAAGAGGCCAACAGTACCTTGCGGGATTTCTGACATCCGGAGAGCAGGTGGGGGGATTGCAGAGCAAGAGCCAGAGAGCAGTGAGGGCAGAAAGGAGACAGATTGAAGCACAGGGCAGACAGAGAAAACAGTTATGTGAGACGTGGCTATCGGGGGCTACGAACCCCGAGGGAGGAGGAAGGGAAGTGGTGGCAATAGGGTGTGGGAGGTCTGGGCCTTCCTCATGCACTGGATACTCACCGGAGACTCCCCTAGCACACGGGGCCCATCACCCACTTGAAGGGCACCCTTGCGGCCATTTCGTTCCAGGGATACCCTGATCCAGGTGTCCAGGGCTATAGGCTCCTTGCTCCTGCAAAAAGGTATGACTAGGCTCTGGGTTCTGCTCACATCCCTAATATATACAATGACATCCCAACCTCAGGGTAGTCTTTTAGGTCCTCCTTGTGATATATGCAGATGGTTCAGAGACAACCCTGGCTAATGCCCAGTCTAGTTACCATATATATGCCCACCTGATGACTGCAGCCCCCTTGCCGAGGTCATAGCGGAACTCCAGGTGCTGGTTATGCAGGGCCAGGGACACAAAGTCTCCCTTGCCATCTGTCTTTTGCCCATTGTAGAGGAGCAAGCCATTGGCCCCACGAGCCAAGAACACCACCTCTAGCGCCATCTTCTCCCTGGGGTCACGTGGGGTTGTGAGAGGGTATCACTGTCTCCTCATCAGGCTGGCTCCCTTCCCTTAACCCTCCTGCCCTACTAACCCCAAGTCTCTCTCAAAGTTCTGCAAGCCTTTTAGTTCCAAGTAGGAGAAGCCACTGAAGTCAGCCAGGAAGGGCCGGGAGTCAGTACCAGTCTCCAGGACTATGAAGGGCCAAATAGAAGTCAGACAGGATTGCAGGCTCTGGTTTTCCTACTACTGTGTCATAATATAACCCCAACTGGATGGTACACCAGACCCCAAATCAACCCAGGAATTAACTGTAACCCCTCATCTTTCCCCAGCATCTCCTTGACCTTACCCGTCTGGCAGAAGACACCTCTGCGTCCCAGGGGGCACTCACACTTGGCCCCACCCCTAGAAAGCACACGGCAGGGAGCTGCCCCATGGCAGGGGTTTGGCTGGCAGGGGTTCTTTTCATCTGCACAAGTCGGGCCTGAGGGGAGATTGGGTAGGGGTTCCAGGGAAACATGAGACTCCTCCCATAACACCTAGACACCTGCCCAGGTACCAGGCTAGTCCTCACCAAAGCGGTCAGGTGGGCACTGACAGACAAACATGCCAGCCTCCAGTGCCTGGCACACTGCCCCGCCATGACAGGGGTTAGGCAAGCAGGGATGGTCTCCACATTCTCCCACACCAGAGCTTAAGACCACGGCTTCCTGCCAGTTGCTAAGCTCTAGCTGCTGGTTGTTGATGTCCAGTACACGGATGCATCCTTTCAAGCCGATGCCCACAGAGGTCCGATCAAGCACCCTGACACCAGGAGGGGTCAGAGTCAGAGGCAGCCTTTCATCATCAGCTGTAATACTAACATGCTCCATAAATTACGGCTAGGGATCAGGGGTGCCCCTACGCCTACTCTCATTGTGTTCCATATAAACAGGACAGAATCAGGAGGTAGGGATGAGGGTCAAGGGTCAGGGATAGCCATATTCAGAGGATCCATCAAAGGCTTGCTATCACAGATAGCACAGCAGGAATCGGTGGAGGGTCAGAGGCTGGGCTGAGGTCAAAGTTATAGCTATCATCCACCCCATTCCTCTATTACCCATCATTTGTTACCCAGAGTCAGAGACCAGGGGCCCAGTCAGTGCCAGCCTATTCCTGCTCACATGGAAGCCTGTTCTTCTGGGACACCACCCACAAAGAGGTTCGTGTCCAAGTTGAGGCCATCAGTGCCACTGGGACTTTCACCCACAACAGGAGTCTCGCCATCCACAGAAAGTGTGCCCTGCCGCCAATGCCGTGACAATTCTAGGCGGTGCCATCGTCCTGGTTCCACCGGCACTGAGCTGGTTAATATTCCTGGCCCCGAGCCTGTGTCAAACCTGGGCATGGGAACAGGTGCTCAGGATGTTGGTCCAGGCCTGCGTCATTTCACCCAAGAAGTCACACCCTGTAGATTCACGTCTGGATTGCTCTCGGCCACCTACAGAAGCCATACCCACCTGAACTGCACATGCCCGTCCAGCAGAGCCAGAGCCAGGAAGTCCTTGCCATGTGCATTGCCATTGTAGAGGAGCAGTCCCTCAGTCTCCAGCGCCCGGAATTCCAGTGCCAGGCGCAGTGTGTGGTAGGCCCGGAGGGTGGGGAAGGCCAAGAAGGAGTGGCCCTCGAAAGCAGGAACAGAGGGGAATTGTACTGCAGGGAACAGATAGAGCTGAGCTAAAGGAGTGCCTGACACCCTGCTTCACTCTCTAGCCAGATCCCCGAGCCCTCCAGCATTGAGTATCCTTACCCTCCTCACAGACAGTGCCACCCCTGCCTGCAGTGCAGCTGCAGGTGAAGCCCTTGCCAGAATCCTGGTCCTGGCAGGTGCCTCCATGGAGGCAAGGTTGGGAATCACAAGGCTTGTGTGGGGGCTGTTGAGGGCCTGAGGTCCGAGGTTGGTAAGTGCTGGGGGCAACTGTAGGAGGTTGGCGTGTGGTTAGGGGTGCTGTGGTTCTGCCAACAGGCCAGCTGGTGTGACTAGGGTAGACTCTTGGGGTGACGGAGGCAAACAGTCGGCTCACGGTGGTGGCTCTGGCTGTGGCAGCTCCCGTAAAGAAAGTGGGAAACCAGTCTGCAGGGAAGGGTAAATGTTAGATAGGTATGAAGAGCACACAGAATGCAAAGTGAGAAGAAGGCAGGACAGGCAAGATAAGAAGGTCTAACCTGGCACTCACCAAAGTCTAAGAATCGCACGTGATCCTGCAGAGGCCTCCTCACTGCCAGAGCCCATGGTCTGGATATTTGGATCTGTCGGAGCAGCGCCTGGCCCACATCTGGTGCCTGGAAGGCTGTGGCTAAGAAGAAAAGGGTCCTGAGCATGGCCTGGCTCCATGTAGTTCATACCCAACACCTCCCATGAGGTCAGCAGGGGCTTACTAGGGTCAAAGTGAACATCCACGGTGGCACGGACTAATTTGCCAGGCCCCAGGTCCCGCAGGTGGACACTCCAGAAGTCCTTTTTGACATCTGAATTCCGGAATAGGTGGTCTAGCTGTGGGCAGGTAACGGGTGAGGGCAGTAGGTACTGTTTAAACCCAATTACGATTGGTTCAGTTCAGTCAGTCATCCGGGTCTGTCCTAAACGGATACCCCACAAACCCTCATACCGTGCTTTCAATGCTCCTTGCGGTCTCCCCAAACAACTCTGACTTGGGATCAGCCATCTCAGGTGTGTAGAACAGCTCCTGTCCCTCGACCCCCTCAAGCTCCAGCACTCCCTGGAATGCTTTGGTAGCTGTGGGGGAGGGGCAGTGAGGCCCTGCCAATACCATCTAGCCTCCTAGGCAGCCACAGAAGCAAGCTCCACAGCAAGCCATGTGGGGTACAGAGCAGGGATGTTAGTCAGATGATCATGGGGTTAATGAGTAGGGACCCCAGGGTAGGGCTGGTGTCAGTTACCAGGCAATTCCTAGGAGCAGGTGCCCCAAGCTGGCTTGCAAGGAGAAAGATGGGTTAGGTATAGGGTCCTTGGCATAATCTCATAGTCAGTGGTTGAGACCAGAATGCACATGTGTGCCAAATCTCCAAACCCCCACACACTCAAGTGCTGAAGCCAGAATATTATAACCTGCTGTCACAAGATGAAGACAGTACTCCTGGCATGTCTACAGCGTCCCAAGCTCACCCCCTTCCCCGTTCTCCACTTACCAGGGCAGTTGGAGCCTTCTGAGTCCAGTGAGGGTGTCTTGCCATCTGAACAGCAGCCCAAAGGTGAATTGTAGCAGGAAGCCCTCTCAATGGGTGGCCCATGGGTCACCACAATGTTGCCCACAGAGGGCTCGAGTCCTGGGGAAATGTAGTCTAAGCACGGCCCTGGGTAGGAGCCACTCTTGGGCTCTACCCCCACATCACCCTCAGACCTACCCACACGCCCCTGAGGCCCTGCTCACCCCCAGACCCGCCCCCACTGGCCTCCTCATCTCCGCTCAGCTCCTCATCGCCACTCCCATTGGCGCTGCCAGATTCACTGAAAATTGACGTGGTGAGACCGGTTACATCCGTGGATGCTAATGGAGGCACAATCAGCACAGGCCACGGAGTGCTCCTGGGGATGCTGACTGTGGTCTGAGGTTGTGATGTGGGTAGTGGGGTGGGCCAATCACGGGTGGTACTACTGGGAGCCAGAGGAACCGGCGACAACCCCCTACCGTCGCGGAACGAGTCCACATGTCTCGGGGTAGTCATAGACGCAGACGCTGGGGAAGTTTCAGGAGCAACGATCTCTGTAAACAGAGGGATGTTTGGGGCTGGAGTCAGGACAGTCAAGTCCTGGTTTGTTCTACGTAGTTGCTCCAGGTCCTTACCCTGGCATGGGCCAAGACTCTGAGTGAAGATGTCCAGACCCTGACGACAGGCAATAGTTTTCAACTGGCATTCATTACCATATGTGACACCATCTGATCCACAGACCTGTACAGGGGTACAGGGAAAGGATGCTCAGGAAAGGTCTCCTCACCCCCACCACTCTCCACATATTTCAGTCCTTACCTTGGTAGAGTTAGCCTCCGGGCACATGAGGGTTGGGCAGACACAGTGGGCAAAACCAGCCTCCTCTACGCAGGAGGCACCAAACTCACAGTGCATCTCCACACAAGTCACAGGTGTCGTGGAATCTGCGGTAGGCAGAAAAGATCCCTTCTAACTCAGGTACTCCCACCCTCAGCATAGGAAGTCCTGGGGTCAGCACCAGTCCTGGTCCTCACCTGCTTCACAGCCAATCTGGCCCAGGGCTTGACCATCTGGACATTGCCCACACTTGGGACCAGCCACACCAGGCCTACAGGAACACAGTCCAGTCATCTGCTCACAGTCATCTCTCACAGCACCCCGAGGGTCACAGCTGCAGGCTGGGGGAGTGAGAGGGAAGAATCTATAGTTTAGTAGCCCCCCTCACACCTGCACAGAGCCCTACCAAGTATTGGTCAGGCCAAGATATGAGCAGTAATGGGGTGAACAGGCAGAAGTGCTTGGAGCTCTGTTACTCACGAGTGCAACCACTGTGACCATCAGTGACAATGCCACGGAAGTTCCAGAAGCCAGGCTCACAGCGATCACACCTGAGGCCACCCACACCTGGTCGGCAGGAACAC
>LOEQ01000008.1:1244001-1260921 GCA_001685075.1 Bramus lutescens
GACAGGGTTTCTCTGTGTAGCCCTGGCTGTCCTGGAGCTCACTCTGTAGACCAGACCAGGCTGGCCTTGAACTCTCACAAAGATCCACCTGCCTCTGCCTCCCAAATGCTGTGATTAAAGGCATGTGCCACCACTGCGTGGCTTGCCCATATCTTCTTGAGGTAGAATGGCCACCCTATCTTAGTACTACCCACCAAATACCCTTTTTTTTCTCCTAGACAGTGTTTCTCTGTAGCTTTTGGAACCTGTCCTGAACTAGCTCTTGTAGACTAGGCTGGCCTCGAACTCACAGAGATCTGCCTGCCTCTGCCTCCCGAGCACCGGGATTAAAGGCGTGCGCACCCAGCGCCCAGCCAAATATCCTTTTTTATTTCCACTGACTAAACTTTGTTCCCTTGACCCTGATCAATCGTTTTTTGAGGCCAAGGAGCTATGCCAATCTGGGGAACCCTTCACAAGAGCAATGAATGCACAATTTTCTTCTACTTTCACTGGCAGGTTTAGCGATGCTTAGGAGACTTGGATGTCAGATCTAGGTTGGCAATATTGTCTGCAAGGTTGTCTTTGAGACATTTAGGTTGTAGGTGGGGTGGAACTGAGTTTCACAATGAGCTGGAGGCACAGATCTTCTTCTTGGGAAGGGAGACCTGTGCTGTGCTGATCATAAGGCAGGTTGTCTCTAGTTGGAATCTGATGTGACCTTAGCTGAGGCCGACCCCCAGTGCAGGCCCTACACCAGGAAAATGTCCTTCATATTGTTGGAGGCCCCTCAAATGCCATCTATTTGTGGCTTGGCTCTGAGACTGGCAGGAGTCATAAGTGATCCCAGGGACAGGATATTTTTAGCAGAAGGGGCGGAGCTTGCATTAAGAAGCCTAGCACCATGCTGCTTGGGGACAGGCCTCTAGATGCATACATACTTCCACTGCCCCAGCTGATTGCCGAGAATCAGGTAGGATACACCTAGCGCCTTGGTTCTGTCTAGGGGTCCTAGTGGCAGGAAAGTTTTGCCATGGCCTCTCTGGGGACTCAAGAGGGGAGAAGGGCTGGTAGTTAGGAAGTCCCCAATGTTTTTTCTCACTTAGGATTGTTCCAGTCATAGTGACCTCCTACTCTCCCCATTCTAGATATAGCTGACCAAGGCCCCAAGAATAGCCCCTTTAGGGGACAGAGGCTGGAGGCCTTGGCTAGCTCTGGTTATCTTGGTTCACTGAGATATGGCAAAATGGGGCTTTGGATAGTTGGGCAGGACTAGATGGGAGTACAGACCCTGAGGACTGCCAGAGCAGATTGCTTGGGCTCAGGGGGGCTCACATAAGTTGTGTGACCTCTGGCCTAGGCTCCTCTTACAAACTTTTGAGCAGGTTCTGACCAGTACCAACATGACCTTGGGAGGCTCAGAAAACCTGTTCCAGCCAAGGCTGGTGGAAGGTCATCATCCAGAAATCTAGTAACTTACAGATACTATAGATCCTCTTCTGTGGTTAGCTGCCAATAGTGGTGGCTGGGGAGGCTAGAAATGACCATCAGAGGGAACTGATCTCTGATGGATGGTCTTTGATGAAGACCACTGTGGCAGAGTTGAGAAGGGAACTCAATCCCATTGAAAGATCTCAGAGATGTGGGGGAACACTATTCAAACATGACTAACACTGGTCTTTAATTTATTTCACTAATATATATTAAATATATAATATAATAAAATAATATTTCATTTTAGGACTGTGACAATGTGTCATGGTAAAGTTATTTGGAGTTGAATTGAAAATAGGGGAAACTGAAGTAGATTTCTAACTCGAAGAATGAATTAGAAGAATCTGGAAGGAGCAGAGTCTGTCTTGTGGTTCCTCCAGATGGAAATGGACTACCAGGGCGGGGGCAGGTACTACGAGGTCAGGCAAGGTGGTAGCAGTGTGTACTACTTAGTGCATGGAGCCTGGATTTGTGAAGACCCTGCTTGGCCCAAAGTCTTGCTGTCATTCCAGCACCTCTGCTGATGTGCAATGGACAACTTCCAGTATAGTGTCCAGCTCAGTGACCGAGAGTGGGCTGAGTTTTCTGCCACTGCCGATGAGTGTGGCCTCTTGCAGGCTGGCCTGGCCTCTGGTGACGAGCTCTTGTCCAGTGACATTGACCAAGGGGACAGCAGTGGAAGCAGCCCCCCTGGGCCCCCACCCCTCTTCACTGGGCAGCTGGCTCCCCAGGGGAGGGGACAACAGGACTGTGAACTGGAGGACGTGGCTACTCAGCAGCTGGTCAGCAGGTCTCAGTGTGAGCCTGTCCTGGCTCTAGAAGCCAGTCATCAGGTAGCCAGCACGTCCACACAGTCAGAAGGTCTACTGTTCCTCAGCTCAGACAGCTTCTGTCCTGGCCAGGCCTCGTCCTTCCCTGGGTCAACAATTTCCAGGGACAAGATGCAGAGGCTTTTGCGGGGCCCTGCTCCCAGATCTCCTGGTGAGCCCTCTCAGAATCCTGAGTCCCCTGGCCACAGTGCCACCTCTCAGAGTCCTCCAGACAACCTTGAAGCTCCACTGCGGAACCCTGGTCGTAAGAAGAGGCGTGCTGTGGGTGCCAAGGGGGTCAAGTGCTCTGGATCTCTGGGCTCTCCTGCTGTTCAGATGAGCTCCCCACAACTTACGGAGACCAAGCCCAAGGAGGTTCTTGTGTCTGGGACATTAATAGCAAAAGACCAGCAGGATAAGCCACAGTCAGACCCTGCAGGTGCTTCTGAACTTGGCTCTAGCATCCCTGAACAGATAGCCAGTCAAGAGTCAGGCTTGGATCCATCTACACCTGTTCTAATAACTGAACAAGATACAGACAAGACCAGAAAGACACCCAGTGCTGAGCTACACATGACATCCAAACCTCAGCCAGATGTCTCCATCGCCACGCCAAATGAGTCTCTCTCTACACATGCCTGCAAGCCTCAACCCTGCACGGCTTTGTTTAAACCTGCCTCCAAGCCTCAATCTGACATAGTTTTGTCTATACCTGTCTCCACATCTGACATGACTTTGTCCACACTTGCCTCCAAATGTCAACCCAATACAAAACAGTCTACACCTGCCTCTGACCCTGACATGGCTTTGTGTACCCCTGCCTCCATCTTTCAACTGGACAAAACTGAGTCTGCCCCTGCTTGCATACCTGGACTGTGTGAGGACCTATCCACAGAAGGCTCAGAGATCAAGGCAGAAGTTTATCCCTCTGTGCCTGCCCCAGTGGTCTGTACAGATCTGCCGCATTCTGTTTCAAAGACCGAATCTCAAGAGAGTGTGTCTATACCTGCTATGCCTTCCTTATCCTCTGTTTCCCAGGCTGAAGCTGCCATAGTGGATACAGATGTGACTGTGCCTCCTGGAGGATACTTTGAGAAGCCAGTAGGGCAGCTCTCAGCAGGGTCCTCAGAATATTCCTCGGGGGAGCCTCGTCTAGGTCCTGTCCAAGTCCCCAAGAAGAAGAAAGTACGATTCTCCATGGCTGCACCTACCCATGAAGAATCAGGATCAGTTGAGCCTACAAGCCCCCCTCTCTTAACCCCAGACTGGCCCTCAGCTCCTAGGACAGCAGCAGGGAGCCGTGGGGGGTCTGCAGCCTGGGATGCTGTGGCTGTTGGGCCCCGACTTCCCCAACCTCGGATCCTCAAGCACCTGCCTCCTCCTCCATCCTCTGTCTCAGCAGAACATGAGCCTGGAAGCTGCTATGCAGTGACTCTCCCTGAGGCCTATGAGTTCTTCTTCTGTGATACCATTGAAGAGGAAGATGAAGATGTAGAGCATGAGGCAGCAGCCAGCCAAGCCCTGGATGACGTCCAGTGGCCTGACTCATGCGAGTTCTTCTTCCAGGACAGCAGAACCCAAGGGTCAAGTTGTCAGAGGGGACGCTCCCCAGTCCCACCCCCAAGGGCAGAGGCTGTGGTACCTGCTCCCCCTGGAGATTTAGTGCCTATCTCCATTCCTGAGGTCTATGAACACTTCTTTACAGAGGCAGGATTTGGGAACAGTCAGCCACCGGCCACCCATGTCCAACTGCAGACCTCAGAGCTCTTCAGGGAAGTAGGGCCTGAGGCATATTCCAGGCCTGTCCCAGCTACAGAAGAACATCTTAGCTTGGCAATCAGAGAGGCAGGTAGGTGTTGATCCAGGTCCTGGAAACATACTGTCCAGGGGATTAGGCCAAGAGGCTATGGGAGAGAAGCAGGAATGATCCTGATCACCTGTCTTTGTGGATGTGTTTGTATGTATGCTCTTGCATGCTCTGGGATCTGCATGAGGAAGGTTAACTTCCTAAGCTACCCCAGGACACAGTCCAGATGGGACAGCTTGGCTTTGACACTGACCACTTTCCTAAGTCCAGTCCTAGGTGCCATTAGAAATCTTCCTCCAGCTCCTAGGGGCGCAGGTAATAGGGGCACATTCCCACTCAGGGCAGGCTGTATTGAGGCACTGTGGAAAAATATCTCCTCTCCCCTCTGGAAACTATTTCACAAACCAGAAAACAGAAGACCCTAAAGGCAAAGCACCCAAATTGTTCTGACTCAACTATGATACATATTATCCAGTGTCTTGAAGAAGAGAAGTCATGTGGAAGATTTTACTCAATGCATTTCTCTAGGACAGATGATATTTTTATGTCACACATATCTCAGAGAGGAGCATCTAATGTTCTTTTCTTTCCTAGGGGAGCTACGGAATCCCCTTACTTCCTTTACATTCAGCCAGAATGACATGTGCCTAGTGTTTGTTGCCTTTGCCACTTGGGCTGTGAGAACCTCTGATCTACATGCTCCAGATGCTTGGAAAACAGGTTTGGAGGTTCTCTGGGCAGGGGGTATAATGTCTAGAAGACCTAAGGGCTATAGTTGTTTACCACATCTGCTGGGCCAGCAGGAATAAGGGTACTTGGGAGGTTCAGGCTCTCTTTGACCTTGCTTTTGTCATTGCTAACCTACTTCCAACATACTGTCCTTTGAAGGCTAGGTTATGTAGGCAGAAGGTAGCGAGAAGCCAGAGCTGGCACTCAGGATATCTTGTGTCTCTCTTACAGTCTTGCTGGCCAACATTGGCACCATCTCTGCTATCCGCTACTTCCGCCGCCAGGTTGGGAGAGAGCGTAATGGCAGATCAAGACCCAGTTCCAACTCAAGCCCAAGCTGCTAGGAGCCAGGCTGGCCTGATGAGGTGTGTGGCACTGGGATGAACCCAGGTGACAAGGACAAGATGTTGCTCTTCTCCCCACCTTTGATCCTTGTCTTCTCTGGCATCTAGGAAGGAGCCAGTGTCCTTGGTGCTGACTGACTTGGACTCAATCTGAGGGTCCAGCCAGTGGCTAAGGCCAAGGCCATTTTCCAAACCTGAGAGGGGAGGTTCAGAATTGTGGGCTGAGCCAGGATCTGGGTAATAGGGCACCAGATACACAAGTAAAAACCACAGGGCACATAGTTATATTTGAATTTACATGAAGTTCTTGAGATGTACTTGTATGAAGAAATTATTTGTTGTTATCTGAAATCCAACTTAATTGGGCATCCTATCTTTTGTCTAGTCATAAATAAGGGATGGGCAGCAGAAGGGGACCCTACAATAAGTGTAAAATCAGAAAGGCCCCTCTGGGTTTGGGCCAAGAGGCTACTAAGTGCTTTCAAAGCTAGAGGGAAGCAGTCCAAGAACTCTGCCCTACTGAAAGGCAGGCTTGGCTGGCAAGGTCCTCCAAGGCCCTGATCCCTGAGGCACCACAGCCACAGCTTTCCTAGGCCTGGCCTGAGTCAATGAGTAGGTTCTAGGACAGTGGTTCTTAACTTTCCTAATTCTGTAACCCTTTAATACAGTTCCTCATGCTGCGGTGACCCCCAACCATAAAATTATTTTTGTTGTGACTTCATACCTGTAATTTTGCTACTGTTATGAATCGTAATGTAAATATTTTTGGAGCTAGAGGGTTTCCAAGGGGGTTGCAACCCACAGGTGGAGAACCACTATTCTAGGGGATACCTCCGGGAATGGTTTCTGAGACCCTGGCAATATGGGATTTGTGGGGCAGGGCTGGATCTTCTCCAAGAGCCCTGGATAGGACATACACAGAATCTGATAGTATCCTATGGAAGGATTGTCTTCTGATACTATAGGGAGCTTGAATGACGCCAAGGCTGACAGAAGTTGTAGAGTGGGGATGTAGGTGAAGGAACTGAGGTGCCACAGTGAAGACAGCACACGAAGGTCTTTAGGATGGTGGGGTACTCTGGCTGCTCGGAAGGAAACGCAGGGACACAGAACCAATAAAGTCTTTCTCTTGTTTACGGTGTTAATCTTTCTCACCAGCCTTACCCTATGCACCCAGCAGTACTAGGTCTTCTGATTCTTCTCTGCTCCTTGTGATAGCTCTCATCCTCCTGACCTCTGACCCTCGTGTCCTCTGACGTCACAAGCCGAGTTTGATAACCTGACGTTTCTAGTGCTCTGTGTTTCACACTGATGCTGTTCCCCAGTTCTAAGTAAACACCTGCTCCAGTACTTTCATTCTTTCTTCCCTAAAGCCCTGGGGATATATCCAGGATCTCACTGATGTTCTCTTAGTTGCTCTAGCTGCTAAAGCTGATGAGTTAGAGCCTAGTGAGAGGTGCTTCTATCCTCAGCGTTCTGCAGACTCTCTTAACCTGCTGGGGTGAGGCCCTGGTGGATTTAATATAGGTCACAGGACTGGTATGGCTGCATACCCTTGTCCAGGTTGGCGTTGGCTGGTTATGTTTCCGAGAAGCAGCCCATCTGGGGCTCATTAGATCCACTGGATGAGTCCCATCTCCACTGGAGTCTTCTTCCTGAGTTGTGGCCACTTCTGGGGGGAGGGAGAGGAAGTCTTGTTCCAGATGGGAGCCTCTTCATCTAGTAGGGATGTCAGAGACAAGTCAGGGATCCGCCTTTAGGAAGTAGCACCCCTTCCCTGAAGGAGAGAAGACCCTCACTCACCTGGGGGAGGCGGCAGGGAGCTGGGTGTACTTTCTCTGGCAGAGGTGACCTGGGAGCCCCAAAACACAAGTCTTAAAGCCAGCACAGATCATTCTCTTTGATTGGCCAGACTCTTGCCATTTTCTTCTCCTACTTTCTAGCTTCCTGTCCTACCACACTGTCTCTGTCCCTGGTTTCTCCCTGTCCCGTATTTTGCTTTTCTCTTGGGAGTCCTAGAACCCTCTATCCAACACCCCCTGATCCTGAGACCCCCACACCAGAGTGGAGGATGTGACTTACAAGCTGAGGGAGGTCTGAAGGCCGTGGCCCTCTGCTCTTGATGGAGCCCCGGTGTTTCTGGGAAGCTCTGGATTGCAGGGCACCTTTCTTGGAGAGCAAATCAGAGCCCAGAGGCCTAGGAGAGCTGGAGATTCCAGAGCTGGAGTCAGAGACAGGCACAGACACGGAGACTGAGGGGAACGGGCTTGATAGCTCAGGTCCAGGTGATGTCTGCATCGCACAGAAGAACTGCTGGGAAAATGTGGGTTTCCTGAAGCCCTGGTCTGGGACCACTGTGAAGCCTAGGGATCCCTTGCCCAGAAACACTCCCCATTCATAGACTTTAGGCTTCTGATATCTCCTGATCTCACTGTAGGATATCCACCTAGTAGGGCACTGACCTCATCTAGGCCTTGGAGGTCCGTAATCTTGCGGTGAGATGTAGCTGGTGGTGTGTAAGGATCAGCATAGAGTGGGGAGTGTGGGATATCTGAAGAGTGTTCCTGAGCCTCTGAGCTGCTGTCTAAGTCCAGCACACTCACCTACAAGAAGGAGATACATGGGTTCCCTCAGTTAGATGCAGCAAGAACCTCTGTCTTCAGTACATGAGGTCTCTGTGTATTCCATCTAGACAAGAAAGGAAGTAGAAGCAGAAGGGATAGTGGCCTGGGTTCAGGGTACGTGGTGGACTCACCTTGGTTAGGTCCAGGTGCAGGGGCAGTGGGACAGCTGAGCCAGATACTTCCCTTTGAACTTTGCCCCTGGGAGACTGGCTACTGCCACTGTGCCTCAGCTCTGTCTTCTTTCGACCAGTGCTGACACAGTTAGAGTTGGTCTGGTTCTGTGGATACCAAGAACCATCCAGAAAGATCTCCAGGGCTTCTTTCCCACATACTCTTCTATGAGCTGTATGAAGGTCCCTCCCTGCCGAACTATGGTCCAGGGTCACTGAGGGACAGTGGGACCTCAGCTCCCCAGAAGACAGATGTCCTGTGTTTTCTTAACCCCATCCCATGTCATTCCTTTAGGTACTTACAGGTACAGGACGGGCAGGAAAGCCTATAGTGGTTGGCACTGAGGATTCAGGGAGGGATTGGCTGGTGGGGAGCACTGGACACTCTAATTTCCAGCTGGTTCGTCCATTGGAAGAGAGTGAACCTCGGCCTCTACTCACAGCCTAAGCAGCAAAGGGAAGATGAGTGGCTGGATCTGTCTCCTTATCTGACCCTTCTGCTCCTTAGTTTATACTACCTGAGTTATAGGGACCTCACTGACCCCTCACCTTTGTGGGTCCATGTAGTCCTGGGAAATTCTCTGGGCCAGGCAGCAAGTGGGCCCCCTCCCTGTGCGAGACAGTCCGGAGGCACAGCAGCCATTGACTGTAATCCTCGTAACTGGCACATACCACACGGATGGTGTTGATGAGGCGGCCTAGCACACAGACATGTGAGCTAAGGTCTGGCAGGACCTTACCCCACAGAGACCCCAGCAAAGAGTTGAGGCATCTACCATACTCAGCCCTACTAGAAGCCCAGTCGGGCAGTGGGTAAGATTCTGGGCAGGACCCTACCTTCGATGAGAAAGGAGCGGATCTCCTTTTCCTTCTCTTCTAGGTTGATGTGGATGGCACTTAGCGGAAGCTCCCCCTGTAGCGTGAGGACTAGGTATTTATCTGTGTCATCTCAGCCTCTTCCTGGCCCTATCCTTCCATCCTGCCTTCCAGAGCTGGGCTGGAAACTCAGGCCACCTAACACTGAGGATGCTACTCTGAGAAAGGCTAGGCAGCTTTGTTTGTTCTGGGACATCTCCACTTTACTTCCTGTTGGTTCTTCACCAGCCTATGCCAGTTGTGAGTCCTTGTCAGGGAAGTCCCCTTGGTGTGTTTTTAAGTGACTGTGAATACACACCAGTATCATGCTTTGGTCCTCTCTCCCACGTGCACAGACACATGTACACACACACACACACACACACACACACACACCCCACGATGCACAGAAGGTGCTCAGAGACAAGGGGAAGCATGCACCAGGGATTCCAAGAAGTAGCATGTTCCATTCCACCCACTCCAGGGTTAGTGATGTCCCTCCAGGATGAGAAGGGTTGTAGAGGGTGGAGACTCCTCTTCTGTGCCAGAGTAGAGACCAGATTGACCAGGGCAGTGGGGCCAGATGGGTGGAGCAGTGTGCTCTGTCCCAACAAGCCCTGAAATACAGGTTTCTGAGTCTTCACTCCCACCCCACAAAGGGCACCTTTCAGGACAGGTATATACGGAGAGGGCCAACCTTAAAGGTAAGTCCATCTGGGTCCTCAGAGAAGATGGCCAGGGATGCTGGGTATAGTACCAGAATCCGGTCCCACTGCTCCTGTAAAGGGTCAAAGGATAGAGTGGGGTTGGGCATCTAGAGTCCAGCCTTCTCTGCTCCTGTATCCTTCCCTGTCTCATTTCACCTTATGTCTTTTCCCACCCACCTGAGAGGGTAGATGCTGCAGCTTGACCCTTGAGGCACAGATTGCACTGCCCATGGATTCACACCCGGATACTCTCCACAGCCGTGTCCAAGGGAGGTCATCCCCTAGGGAACTCTGGGGAGGAGGAAGGAGTAAGTCACAGGCAGGCCAGAGAGTCTGAACAGGGGTGGGGGGAAGGGCTTACAGTTTCCTGCTACTGACCTGTGGGGGGCTTGAGTGGCAGCATTGCAGACCCCCCAAGAGAGCCATTTGCTTCTCCAGATGGTAAAGCCAGTGGCTGAGCTCAGCTTCACTGTGGCAGAGAACAAGGAGCGGGGCAGGCAGTGGGCCTGGGGGTGGAAGAGTCAAGTGGGTTAGGGGCAAAGTTTAGAGCTCCCAGAAGCTCACAGGAAAGTCTCCTCTCCAAGGGGTCCTGGTCCAGTGGGGGCCAGGCCAGCACTCTCCACACACCTGTAATCTGGAAGGCATGCTCTCTGGACCCATCAATCCTGCAGATGCTCAGTTCTGTCAGTGGGAGCAGCCCCTGCCAGAGGACAGTATAGGAGGGACTGTAGGGACTCCTAAGGAACAGAGCCAGCACCTCTCTCTGTCTATACCACTCACCTGGAATGTAAGTCCTTCAGAACCATGGGCTTGGAAGTACAGGTGGGAGGAGAACAGCTCTAGATAGCAGTCGCTGATGTCCTGGGGATATCGGGGCCACTAGTCTCAAAGGGTGGGGGGATAGCCCTGGGGTAGTATGGAAGTTGCTCCCCAAGCATTCCCAACCTGCTGTGGTTCCTACCTGGCTGTGCTGGAACCGCAGCTGAACCTTGGAATAGTGCACAACTTTACCTAGGTTCCTCACGG
The DNA here is from genome assembly GCA_001685075.1 of Bramus lutescens. Classification (NCBI taxonomy): domain Eukaryota; kingdom Metazoa; phylum Chordata; class Mammalia; order Rodentia; family Cricetidae; genus Bramus; species Bramus lutescens. Next base: position 1,254,546 of record LOEQ01000008.1, read on the forward strand.
GTGTCCTCCGCCATCCCTTTTTGAAAACACTCAGGAATGGCTGTTCCATATTTTCTGGCTGATTTTCCAGGCCCGGGATGTCCTAGAGGAACAGGGCTTAGGAGAGGGACCAGATGGGGCCAGATCCCCAGGCAATATAAACACGGCTGCTGCATACAGTTCTGATCTGTCCATGCATGGTCACAGAATACATTCATCAAGAACATTCACATACATGCATACCCTATTCACACCTAAGCCTCTTCACATGAAAAGTGGAATATGTACACACCATATGTATACATATGACTCCCCACAGTCAGAGCTATCTGCTCTGTGGTACTGGCTGAGGTTGGTACATAGTGGGGTCAATCCTTACCTTCATTACGTCCTATGCTATGCAACTTGACTTTGGTTGTTAAACACCCCCAGATTTGTCAAAGAGTTTGAGGTATATTATGAGGATGACATAATGCTTAAAACCCTCTCAAATGTCCAGTGACAACTGGCAATGTTTTATTTTACCTGGTTCTATGAAAACAAACAGAGTACTAGCTTGTAATATTTGCTAGTTTCTTTGCTGTAAATATTCCCAAAACTGCCCAAATTGAGTTGTCAACATGATGTCTGTAAACTTGGAACTGGAAAGAGATACTAGTCAGCTTTTGTGAGTCTTTGCTGATGCCGCAGCTTACTATGTACACAGTACCTATCTCACAGTAGAGGGCAAAGCATTGACAATGGTTTGGGGACTGAATTTGGGGACCAGTCCTTTCCTTTGTTTTTCCATTACATAAGGCACATGCGTGTCTCACCTTTGCATGTGTAATTCTCTGCTGTGACTACTCAACCCTAAATCCTCATTCCACCCCCTTCAACAGGGCTTTGCTCAGGTTTTACCTCTTTCTTGATGCCCTAAAATTTCAGCTTCTGTGATTTTCAGCTTGGATTTTTCATTTAGTACTGATTTAGTNTCCCTCCCTCCCTCCCTCTCTCTTTCTTTTTTGGTTTGTTTTTCGAGACAGGGTTTCTCTGTAGCTTTGGATCCTGTCCTGGAACTCACTTTGTAGATCACGCTGGCCTCGAACTCACAGAGATCTGCCTGCCTCTGCCTCCCAAGTGCTGGATTAAAGGCATGTGCCACTACCACCTGACTTAGTCTGGCTTACTGTATTTTCTCTTGTTTGACTTTGACATAGGAATGGAAAAAGGTGAAGACAGGAGTAGTGTTGTATTTTGTTTACTGCTAATTCCACAAAGCCTAGGAGACGACCTGGGATGTTCTGGGAAGCAGGGAGAGAGGCTTAGGAGAGGGCTTATGTTGCCTTTGGGAGCTGCCCAGGATCACCTGCATGGGCTGCTTCACACTGGCCAAGCTGAACTACCTCCAGTGCTGGCCTAGCAATGTGAACAGACACAAACAGCTGCCATCCTCACTGACTCTGGGTGGGGCCTCCTGCACCTACACCCACTGTGGAAACTGATGTTAGATGACACTGAGAAATAGGCCATGAATAGGAAGGACTATGAAGCTGGCCCTGGTGCCTCGGAACCCTGCACACAGGAGGGCTTAGCTTGGCGCCGTGGCAGGGCCAGCTCTGGCTCAGGTGCAGAATCTTCCTAGAGTCCATAGCCTAGGTACAGTGTACAAAAGGAGTAGTTCCATGCCTGGCCAGGACCTCTTCCCCTTATACCATCTCCTTTCCAGCTATTGTGTCCTGGCTAGGGTCAACTACCCAATAGCTTGGGGATTCCATCCCAGAATTCTGTCCAAGAGGGTCTGACTAGAGGGAGTCAGAGTCTTCAATGTGGCCACAGGGAGGGATGCCACCCTTGGTCACTTCAGGCTCCATCTTCCTCTCTACCTCTTTGAGGCAGCAAGGTTTCTAAAGGTGACACCTGTTGCAGAGAGCTCTGGAACCTCAGGGACCAGGAGGGGCTGTGATACAATTTTTCTAGCTTCCTGGGAGCCTGTGAGAAAGGTGTACTTTGGGAGTTTACATCAGTTGCAGCACCCACCCAGGAATACAGGATGGGAGACTTGCCCCAGCCCTGGTAGAGACTGCACATAGAGCAGAGCCTGGCTCACTAGGGTGGGTGTGGTTCTCCAAGACCAGCACAGTAGGAGGTGTTCCTGTCAGACCTGCAGCCCAGGCTCCTCCCAAGTATTGCCAGAGAGTTGGGAAAAGGGGAGGGGAAAGGTATCTTTTCTAAGTAGACCCACAGAATGGTTAGCCCTCTGATGTCTTATGACGAGAAGTCTATCGGTAGCTGGTTCACTGCTGTATGGGGATGGGTGCCTGCCTGTATGGCAACGTGGTAGCTGTAGGCTGTAGATAAGCAGAAACAGCTAGGGGTGGGTAACCCTTGGGAACTCAGGCCTGAAGTATGATATTTACCAGGAGTCCCCACACAATTGTTGGGCCCCACCAAGACCCAGGTTGGGATAGGGAAGGCTGAGGGTGGCCACTATACTCCTGGATGTACAACAGCCCGGGCAGGCTCTGCCTTCTCACCACTGACTCAGTCAATGCCCGTCTTGGTTTCACTCTCAGCCTAGACTTTTGAGTGAGCTTCCCAGGGAGGGGCTGTGTCAACTTCCTCATCTTGTTTTGTATCTGAATCCCTTCAAACTGGCCAGAGAGGGCCCTGAGTTGCTGGAAGATGCGATTCCCACATTATCACTCACACTGTAGCACACACAATCATACAGGAGAAGCACAAAATTGTACTCAGACGTCAGGCCCAGTGCCATACCGCTCCTGCCAGACACGCCCCTCCGCTCACCGTCCCGGGGATGTAGTGGAAGATCTTGTTAGCCGCGGTGTCCCCATCAGGCCTAGCCTCGGTGCCAAACAGGCTGGCCAGCTTCCTGGAACTGTCCTCTCTGGGAACAAGGGAAACCGGAGGCTCAAGGCTTGGTGCAGGTAGCAGGTCCAGGGAGACCCTGTTCCTTTGAGGCCAGGCCACACCTCTCACCTGTTTCCCTTGAGCGAGGGCTTTCTGGAAAATGAGGCTCGTAGCCTCCTGGGAGTCTGAGGGACACAGTGGCTGTTCCCCATGGATGGCAGCTGCTGGTTTGGGCTGCGACAGGTTTGAGTCCTCGTCCCGGTCCCGTCTGCTAACACCTCCCGCCAGTGGGCGTGACCGTAAGACGTCTTGCCCCTACCCTGGGGCAGGAGGAGTCTTCTCTCTGGGCCCGGGTTAGGCCCTTTCTGAAAGAAACCTTCCAGTGAGGGCCCAGGTTTTCTAGGCCCTAGGTAGGTAGATTGGTGTGGGGCAGTCATTTCCTGACTGGACTAGGACCCTAACCTCAGCAGTCTGTGTAGGCCTGGCTAGGAGGGCCTGGTCTGTATACATGCTGTCTACCTGTGTTCAGACTGTAAGTGCCTGGATGATGGAGTTCTATGAGCACAGGGATCCTTCCTCCCAGTTGCCCCGCCCCTGCCAGGGCACATACATCTTGTTTCCACATGAATCCCAGCTGGTCTGAGTCACTGGTGACTGTAGGGGGGGGTGTGTGTGTGTGTGCTCACTTTCAGCTACTCCATATAAAGGGAGGCCAGAACCCTCCCCCAGCTTCTCTCCAGCCTGGGCCAACCCCCACCCAGACCCAAGTCAGGGTTCCTAAAGCTTAACCAAATGTAGGAAAGAGGGCCACATGCCTCCCAGGTTTTCAAGACAGATATGATAAAGGGGTCCATTTTTCTCATGCACCTCATAGCCCAAGAGCATAGGAGCCTCAGAACTAGGGTAAACAGACTGTCTCTATTGACAAACAGAGACACCAGTCTCTGCTCCATTTGGATGAAAAAGTGTCATTGTGCAGCCCAGACATTAATGTAGCTTCTGAGTCTGGCCGCACACTTGCCTATAGACCCTTGCCTTGCTGTCCAGACAAGCAGAGGATACAAAAGGGTGGAGGCCCAAAAAACATGTTTATTGTTCAAGTTGGCTCATATTGCTGTGTAGGATCTAAGTGCATGTTTCACAGAAGATCCAGAAAAGACATCACACTGTATACACAAGATGGGAAAGATGTCTGTTTTGTGCCCTTCAGAAACAGTGCCTGGTAGAGACAGCTAAGTGCTATGTGCAAAGCGTCCGCTAGGGGCTGCATCTTCTTACAAAGCCCTGGCCTCTCCTCTTGGAACAGTTGCTCTGCCCCCTACTGTTTGTCAAGCCCAGCTGCGCTGTTCATCCTCCTTCAGTGAGCGTCCACCCCCAGCTTTCCCTGCTGCTGCTCCAGGAAGGGAGCCAGGAAAGAGGATGCTCCAAAGGGCTTCTTGGTCCCCTACATGCAGGAGAGCTGACACTTGAGAGTAAATGTGTGAACTGGTAGCTGCAGCACTTCTCATCCATCAATAAATAGTGAGTCAATAAATTAGTGAGTAAACACACAGCACACACAAATAAATGAACAATGACAAGTGAATACAGAAACCAAGACAGGAGAAACAGGAAATCCCTGGTGGGGTATGTGATCTGCCCTAACACTTGGTGGAGGAGACAGAGGTGGAAGGGCCACCCCATAGGGTTTAAGGCATGTGGGAGGCTGCAGGACCTCTGCACAGTCTGACGCGTGTCAGAGGCTGGTAGAGGACACAGACAGCGTGGGTGAGGACGGTGGTGGGAAGTTGAGCAGCTCCAGCACTGCCACACCTACACTGCTGCGTCTTGTGAACATGCAGGATGCTGCCACCCACTTGTTGGTCCTTGGGTTGTACTTCTCTATGGAGTTGAGGCTGGAGCTGCCATCATTGCCCCCTACAGCGTAGAGCCATCCGTCCATGGCCACCAGGTCGTGTGTGCTCCTGGGGGTTGCGTAGGTAAGAGTAAGCCCAAGGGGCAGGTCGAGAGACAAGCCAAATGAATGGGGTGCAAATAGAGGAACCACAGGGACAGGGCTAGGAAAGGAGCCCCGGGTGCCCAGGAGGAACCCATGGACCTGCTGCACTGCTGAGGTGCTGTGTACACCACCCCTGGAGCAAGGCTCCTGGAGTAAACCAGACATAGTGGCAGAACCACTCACCACCCACCCCTGGCCTTATACACCTGCGGATATTCATGGGTGCCACACTCTCCCAGGCACCAGCCTTGGTGCTATATCTCTCCACTGAGTTGAGGCAGCTTGTGCCATCGTTGCCCCCTGCCACATATAGGGCACCCTCCAGCACCGCTACTCCTGCAGAGCTGCGCCGGCTCAGCATGGAGGCCACAGGCGTCCATGAATTCACCTGTAGACACAAAGGGACGGGCTGGAGGCAGACCCAACAAAGCACCCACCCCTGCCACAACACAGACTCTACCTTTGGCTGGGTATCTGAGGGTCAGGGGTAGGGAGGGTATAGAAAGTAGAACCCTTGGATGGCACAGGTGACCAGAAGATGGGATTATACCCCTCGCCCCCCAGCATTTGAGAGGAGGAAACTGTGATAGGGTGCGTTATGCACCTGGGGCTCGTACTTCTCCACGGTGGCCAGGTGTGATGAGCTGTCATAACCACCCACGGCGTACAGGTTCCCATCTGTGGGAAGGCAATAGACCCACGGAGCTCCTGCAGGGTGTAGGGGCTTTGGGGGTGAGTGGGAAGGGGTGGGCAGGAGAGTGGGAACCACAGGAAGCAGGTCCTGTCACCCACCAAGTGTGGCCACACGCACATATCGTCTCCGGGTGCTCATGGCAGCAATGGATGCCCATGTTCCTGTCAGTGGGTCATACCGTTCAGCACTGTGGGCACCAGAATGATGCTATGTTCAACTATAACAAAGTGACCCTTTCCCAGGATCTGTCCCCCATGCCATCCCCCCACCCCAGGCTGTGGTTGAAATCCTGTGCTGGGCATCACAGACTATGAATGGATAGCAAGGTGTGCTGGGTGGGCACAGGCTACTGGCTGCTTGGACTTGAAGGGACAGATACAGAGAGTCAAAGGAGCGGAATGGTACCAAGGCCCCACTGATGCTGTGGTCTGAGGTGAAGAGGCCTTGGGGACCAGGTAGCCTAGATTAGGCAGGACCTCATTCTCTTGACCAGATGTGACTTCAGTGAAGTCAGCCTCATCTGCTGCTGCTGAGCCAACCCTTCAAGGCCACTGGGGCCCTAACCCAAACTACTACCTGTTGAGGCAGGAAGCCCCATCATAGCCACCGGCTGCATACAAAAGCCCATGCAGGGCAGCTACACCCAGGCAGCTTCGCCTTGTGCCCATGGACACCTCGGGCTGCCATGTGTTTGTCACAGGGTCATAGGACTCCACTGTCGCCAGGTCTGAGGTTCCATCATAGCTAGGAGAAGAACCCACTACTGATCAAGGATGGTCTGGCAGGCATGTGAGAAACCCTTGACCCATGTCCAGCCTCTATGCTTACCCGCCCACAGCATACAGTCGGTTCCC
>LOEQ01000008.1:1294213-1315041 GCA_001685075.1 Bramus lutescens
GCGGGCTCTAGCGGGGGGTGCGTGAAGGCCGACTGGACTCCGATGACATGGAGGTCGCGGGACAGGGCTACAGCCCCTGGCTTCTTCACAGTGGGGAAAATGAAAGGAGACCCTGGGGTGTGAGTGCCGAGTGCAAGACCCCAACTATGGTCTAAAGGAATGTACTGTAATCTGCCGGATAGGTGAGTGGGTTTCCGCTGAAATGGAACTGGAATGGTCTCATTTCCCCTTGAGTGTGAGCCTGCTCTCCTTCCCCTCAGATGGCCTCTATGTGTTTGCAGGGGCTGGGTTGTGGATTGTGGAGTGTTTGAGTTCTGTTCATAAGTAAGAATAGCAGTTCTCTGTCCGTTTTCTCTCACTACCCATTTCTCATCGAGTTGGTACATTGGATCACTTATTGCATATTCTCATTTTGTAGATGAGAACCTGAGACAGGTTAAGCAGTTTTTGAATGACACACAGCTGTTTATACTATGATGCCTACTCCCAGGGCATGCAGAGTCAGAGCCGCAGAATGGAACAAGGAGGCATTCATAGAATCAGGGTGGGAGTAGGGGACGGTCACAGCTGGCTTAACAAATGTGCACACCAACACATTTCTATCCCCAAGAGCTGCAAGTCTGGGAGAGAGGGACCTGTCACATCTCTGTTCACCTTGATACCTTGGAGAGAGCAGATTAGTTTCGTGTCTGGCTTCTGACCCCCTCCTTCATGTTTGTATGGAATCAAGATCAGAGTGAAAAGAAACTGAGATATCTTATAACTTTGGTATTAGCTTGTGAGAGGGGCGTATCTGTTGGTGTGACATGTTGGGTACACTAGAAAGTGGCCCATTCCTGGCCCCCCAGTCTTCTGAAATGCACCTGGCATTCTCTGACTTTGTCCTGGGGGGCTAAGCTGGGTCACAAGTTTTTCTGTACAAATAACCTTCCTTCTTCAAGGTAGGGCCTAGGAGTGAGGAAGCTGCCTCTTGCCACCTCCCCTAGTGACCCAGCACTAGCTGGTATGAATTCTTTCTTTCCCCACCTACTGTGGGCCCACTTCATCCATTATCCCTTCCCAGGTTGACTTGGAGAGTGAGCTCTGCACATGCTCTGCTTGCATGAGGAATGTGCTAGGAGTCTGGACAGCCCTTGCACGCTTTAGTTTTTTCTTTCTTTTTCTTTTTTTTCTTTTCTTTTTTCCAAGACAAGTTTTCTCTGTGTGTAACACTGGCTGTCCCAGAATTCACTCTGTAGACCAGGCTGGCCTCAAACTCACAGAAATTTGTCTGCCTCTGCCTCCTGAGGTCTGTGATTAAAGGCGTGCACCACCACCACCCAGCCTTTGCACTCTTTTTAATAATACTATTTATTCTTCATATAATGGTCTGTTGGTGCCTAAGGAGATAGATGGAAGTGGGTGACCACTTCTTTCTTCACCAGCATTGGCTCCATTACCTTGCCCAGATCCTGGACACTAGTATGTCCCTGACAGACAATAGTCCTTCTTCTTCTCTCTCTCTGTGGCCTGTGTCTTGTCTAAGGTATGATGCCGATGCCTCCATGTCTAATGCATATAGGTGCTGCCTGTAATTCTTTGCCTTGAAGAGGCCATCATGTTAGTGAGTTGTTGTGGCACACATGGGGAGACGTTGGGGCTTCTGATTAAGGTCAAGGGTTGGACCTCATGTTTTCACTGCCTGACCATAGCCCCAATCTTGCTTCCAAAGACGTTCCCTCAGCCTAGGGTTTCTTATGTTAATCTGCATCTGTGTGCAGAGCTTTTGGCTTCAAGACCTTCTGTGGAATTGGGAAGCACGGGCTTGTATCTGAGAAGGCCACTACTTTGTGTGTGTGTGTGTGTGTGTGTGTGTGTGTTTGCCCATGCATTGCTTCTAGCCCTGATTGCCATCCCTTATCATACTTATGCATTGAAACCACTCAGAAGAAGTCAAGGGCCTCAGATCAGGAAGAGCAGAGGGCTGCCCAAAATACCCAACCTAGCTTCATGCCAGTTTGATCACACCTGAAGTACTAGGGTATCTTCCTGAAAAGAAAGACCCTGGTTTAGGTCCAAGGCTGGCAGACCCTTCCCTTTGTCCATTGTGCCATTCCAGGGCTTGGCAAGGAAGTCTCATTACAATTATTCCTTTTCCTGAGATGAAGATCACTGTCCAGAGACCAGGCTTCCTCTTTGAGGACATTATACTTGCTATACCTGTATCCTAGGCTGAAACTCCTTGGCCACACCATTCTCTGTACTTCTTAGACTGGAGCAGAGGCTAGAGGGAAATCGTTTTTGCACTAGAATCATCCAGGCTGCCTACACCTATACTTCAGCCCCTCCTCCACCCAGGAGGCTCCACCCTCTGGCTTTGGCATGGCCTGGTCGCTGCTCCTGGGCCCCCTGTTTGGGGGCCCTCTGCTTCAGGCTGAGGCTAGAGTGCCACCGCAAGAGGAGGAGGAGAGTCATAAATAACTCTAGTGGTTGTGACCTGAGATATATAGGAGGGGCTTGGTCTGGTCGCAGACCCCTCTGTCCCGTGAAGGCTTGCCTGTCAATTTAGATTGCCTCCTCTTAGAGTCCCTTTATTCATTTCTCCATCAATAATCTGTTTACTAAGCCCATATGTGGTAGCATCTCTTGGAAGAGAAATGTGTGAGACCACAGATGTGATTAGAGGAGGTACTTTGAACAAAGTCTTAGTCCATCCCTTAGGCTGTCTGCCTGCTTATGGTAATGGGCTGCATGCCGCACAGTCCTCTTCCCTCCCAGAGTACAGAGCTATAGGTTTACAGTTGTAGGCTCAATCCTCAGTGGACACAAAGCTGTGAGGAAGCATTCTTTTACCACCAGCAAATGTATGCATGCTCGAAGCACAAAGTAAACATAGGTGGATTGCAATCTGCATCTACATTACTGACTCTAAAGTTCCTGAACTTGAATGTGCAGGATGGTGCCCAATGTGTAGGAATGCCCTCAAGTGTCCACACAAAGCAGGCACTTTCACCACAAACAGTGCAGACAATCCACAGATATACCAAAACCTGTACACAAAATACTGGACCTGCAGTCACTAGTACCAGACAGACTCTATTCCATATGTTCTTCCGCTAGGACGGCATATTTGGTCCACGTGTCTAGTTGGGAGTGCTGTTGGACTTCCTAGCTAGAGTTAACTTTCAAGGTCAGAGGTTAGCGGTAAATTTCTAGGCCTCCTTCAGACAGTTTTGCAAAGGGTCAGATCCTCCAGGAATGTATCTGTTTCTGGTCCTGGTCAGATACAGAGGAGCTGCCCTGCTGGGACATGCCTGGCTTGCGGCTTGCTATGAGCTGGCTATAGGCCATGTTATGTCTCTTAGGAGAAAGGAAGACATTTCTGAGGCTGGGCTGTCTACTGACCCTAACCCTTTTCACTAAAGAAATGGATAAGAGCCTGAGTTCAGACTGGTACCACTCCTATGGATGTGTGGGCTGTATTGCCTTACTAGATGCACTCTAGCAGATCCCAAACTGTCATGCAGTGACCCCAACACAACTCCTAGATTCTGGTCTGGTATCATTGGCAGGGATTTTCTGTTACCATTTGGCCTGCATGGGCCCTTGAGCAGCACAGAGATAGTTAGCCATAACAGGGATGGGTTGGTCCTTGCCTTATGGCAGTTTTTCCATTGTTGTGGTAGCTCCATTGCTTACCTGTTTCCTTCTTCTGCCACTTGTCCTGGTGGGATGTTAGGTATCTTCTTATCTCCAAAATATTATTAGAGTTTGGTTATAGGTACCCTTTTCATCAAAAAGACATACCTGGGAGAAAATTCTAGCATAGTCAGGGTTGACATTATTGCCATTATCAGAGACTACCTAGATTGGTAGTCTGGGGGTGTGTGGTGCTCTTATCGGAGGGCCTTGACAAGGTGGTATGTAGGTGTGCAAGAATGTGGCTCGGGTCAAATCGGGTTGGCCTAAGATTCTGCATCTCAAGTTCTAGGTGCTTGACTGAAGTCTCTTGATGCTGACAAAGTTTCATCTATTCAGGCTTCCTGTGTGCCATAAGTTTGTGTGGCAGTTTTGTCTTCTGGGTCTCTAGAAAACAGAACTTGGTACAAGAGAAAGCAATGGAACCTCAAGACATAAAACCAGCAAGAGTTGCCTGGTAACAATACTGGCTGAGTAATGTCCACTGAGCAGGAAGAAACTGATAGCTACCTGCAGGAAGGCAATACCAGCTCAAGAGAGCCTGATATAATGATCAATGTGCAATATCCCAGGAGTAGATTCCAGAACAACCAAGTTCACCCTGTGTGTCACATGCCCTTGCCTCAGTGTGGCATATGTCATGGGGCAAGATTTAGTCACATGATATAGATCAGGAGTGTGTGGAAAAAAATGTATTGCAGAACAGTAATGGAGTCAGGACATGTAACATGGCATGACATAGAACATACTACCTTACATATAGTACCTGGAATGATGGTGGGAGCATCTAGGGATACTGGTGGGCTCCCACTGACAATGGGCACCAATCCCTTGTGGGTGATTTTGGAGTGTACTGGTGTCTTGGTGTTCTGTGAGGAATATGTGGGTGTCAGAACCAAGTCACTAGGGTTCATCTCTTTTCCTGAATTGTGCCAAGGGGTCACAATAGGCAATCCCTTGATACTGTTGGTTAAGAATGGAAAGAAAGTCTGTGCTATGTAACTCTGGAGTCATGCACTGTAACTTTTGTTAGTAGCCCCAGAAATGAGTGCGTGAATGCCCGGCACAAAATATACACAGAAGCCTGTGATCTGGTTTCCACTAGTTTACTATGGGCGGAAAGGCATACATGTTCATTGCACATGCTCAGATGTCTGCATGTACATGGGTTTTAAATTAAGACTATTTCCCTTGGGTTCTCATCCTGAGGCCTGGCATGGCTACTTTCTTTGGGAGTAAAGTTTCTCTGATGCTGAGGTGACGTTTTTTGGGTAAACCCTAACCTTGAATGCAGTAGCCCAGTCTGGAGCTACCTATGCCTATTTTATTCTGAGCACCATTTAGCCCCTTAACAATGGAGGAGAACTCCAGAGCAGAGATTCCACTCCCCACCTAAGTCCCTGCTGCAGCACTGAGTTTAAGACTAATAAAACACTCACCTCAAAGGAGACAGCTTTATCTTGTCGATCGGAAGTCTGCCAGCCCAATTTATGATGGAACATAAGATCTCCAAATCTAAATTTACACACAATAGTATAACAAGAGGTCAATGAGATTGAAAGTGGACCATTGAAGGCTTCCTCTGTAATACTGCACAGAAATCTTCAGATCCTGACTCCTGCTCAAAGGGAGTGATGGCCCAGCTGGAAGACACTGGGAAGGACAGGTGAGGTTCTGTTGGAGAGGTATGTACAGAAAAGGATGAAAAGGAAGAGAGCTGACCTAGACCATCCCTGTTTAGAATGATAACCATTTATGTTAAAGATGAAGATGACAATGGTGCTGAGGTGGTCTATCACTCTGGGCTGGGAAGCCCATCCTTTTGGTCTCCTACCTCCCTCCTACAGGTAGCTCTAGCTTAGAGATCAGGCTTTAATATCCTTCAGATTCTCAGCATTCATTTTCGAATGGGATTGCTGTGGGCTCAGGTTAGCTCCCTTGACTTTTTATGCCCTCTGCCACTAGGTGAGGGTTGTAGAGAGATGGCCCTGTCATGGGTGCCTAGCCATTAGGAGGCTGGGACTTTGAGCTTTTGGCAGACCCTGACTGCAGGATTTATACAAATAAATGAAATAAAGAGTGCTGGCAGCCCTGATCTGATTACAGTCATTCATTTTCTGGTCGTTAATAATTTGTGCAATAAAGGATTGAGGCTGTTCCAGAGAAGGGGAGGCTGTGGCTCAGCCGTCCCTTGGCGCCAGCAGTGGGAGCTGGAAACATAAATTATTAGTTTCTTATCGCTTGGGCTGCCATAGCTCATGCTGCCATGGTCTGATGGGGGTTGGGAGAGGTCCTATTCAGAATCTGCTCTGAGCAACTGCTACTACTGCAATCTCAGGACAGTGTCCTTTGTCGCTTCAGCCAACACCTTAGTGCCCCAGGCTGTGACCCTAGAGTTTGAGGCAGTGCCTACTATGGGGTGGGTCTTGTTCCCTAAACCTCCAACCCTTGCTAAGTGAAAACAAACCTTTCATTTGTAAAACCCCAAACCCAGGCACATGCCTGTTCTGTAAAAGACAGGATTTTTGTCACCATGTTCTCATTAGAGAAGCTCACAGACGGCCTCTGTCCAAGTTGTCCAGCTATGTGACTTCACACTGAGGGAGGGGGCAGGCGACATGGTGGTGGCTCAGAGCACCTGTACTTAATGCAGGTAATGTTTGTCCACCTTCCTGGTCTGGGGGCACTGAGAAGACTGCCCACCCTGGGACTGGTGCTATTTGAGGGACTTCGTCACCCACAAAGAGCAGGTTCAAATAGGGCCTTTTGTGGTTCTGGTACCTTTCAAGAGTTCTGTTCCTAGGCTTTTTGTTTGCATTCTGAGTTGCAGGGGCTGAGATGGGTGAGGCTGAACTCAAATGTTACAGATCAGAGAGCTCTAGCCTTAGGACACGACGAAAGTGTGGCAGGGCAGGATCCCAGCTTGCCTGGTGTTAATCTTTGTTTCCACCTTCAAACTATGGAAGGAGGGGCTCAAACAAGGTTGAAAAGCCAAAAGTGGCTATGGAGGAAGGAAGGATGGTGATAACTTCAACTTCCTACCCAGGAATGTTGTTAGACCTAAACCCCTCTCTGTCTCAGCCTTTTATTACTGATGCTGGGAGTCACCCAAGCAGTGCCTTGCATTTGTAAGAATGGTGATATCTGGTGGCCAGTGTTGCACGGCACAGAGGCCTGGAGTTAACATGCCCAGGGCTGTTTGTCTTTCACTTTCTGGTTGTGTGGCTTTGGAAAGACAATCAAGCCTAAACCTGAGTTCTATCTGTAAAATGGGACTGACTATTAAAGGAGGCAAAACTGGTGTTTAGTGAGGTGTACAGGTCTCAGATATGCCACCAGGGTGTGTATGTAGACAGCTCAGCACATATCCTCTGGGCCACATGATTTCTCATTTCTCACAGCTCAGCTTCAGAATGTTCCTACCTCTCACATTCCATCAAGCCCTCACCAAGTACCTAGCTGTTTGAATACAATGCCAATGACTCCTGTAACTTGTGTATCTTCAATCTTACCATTTCTATTGTTTCTGGTTCATCTCCCATTGACTGATTTTCCTTCTCCTTTTGATTTGTGTTTGCCTGTTGCCTCATCTGCCTGTTGAGTTTTGATTGGGGAATAGGAACTGTGGATTTTTGTTTAGTGTGTACCATTTTTTTAAAAAAATAATTTTTCACTTTGCTCTGGAGATTAAGAAGTTACTTGGAAACCATTTGATCCTGTTGTATTTTGCTTTTAAAGTCTTGCTGGGAGATCAGAAGGGCATTTCATCTAAGATGAACTCTAGTTCACAGTGACAGTCCCACATTACTGTGCTAAGGCCCTGCTTTGTCCTTTTTGTGGGATAAAGTTCTACAGATTGTCTGTGGAAGCTGCTCTTGACAGGACTCTTTTTTTATCCTTATGTTTGATCGTCTCTAGGCCTTTTAGTGTTACCATCTCTGATCTTGACTTGTTGATGGTAGTGGGGCTCCCAGTTCTGTGTCTTGCCCCTTGAGAGACCTTCTAAACTATTCTGGGTCTTCCTTTTGGTACTATAACCCAGAGACTTTTGAGTCAGGGCTCAACATTTGTATTCCTCCTTGGACTCCTTGTTCTTCCTGACTGTTATTTCTAATGTCACTGTACACCAAGAGTACAACCTGACACAAAGGGGCTTCTTGGAAGTCTTTTCTGAATGTGCCTGGTCATACTACGTGGGTAGTTCCTATGCTTCCTGGAATGTGTGGTTGCAGCAGATCGCTGGCTCATCAGCTGTCTAGTTGTCTCGTGGTTAGGCAAATCTTACCCAAGTCTCATCACCCAAGGAGTGGGTCAGACGGACTCCACTGTCAGCGACAGCGCCTGTGGTGCTGCGTTTTGGCACCTTCAGGCTGACCTGATGAGGGTTTGGGTTTACTGCCTAACCAGAAGGAGCATGTTTGCTGAAGCATACTAACCGTGATTGGGGCTGAGACTGCTTCATAATGAAAGCAGCAGACTCCTGTTGGCCCTGGACCAGGGTCCTATCCTTAAATGTAACCAGGAGTCCTTGTTGAAGACCTCTGTGGGGTATGCTGCCTCTAGCTACCTCCAATGTAACCTGGAGTCCTTGTTGGCTCCTTGGGTTCCTTGCCTTCCAGCCGTTGTCTTCCAAGTGTGCTGCGTACAGGAGTTCCTGTTCCATTTCCCCTACTTACTGATTGATCAGCCCTTCTCAGGCCCTGCTGTTTCTCACTAGCCTAATACAGTCTCAGTTTTGTTCTAGGCTTGTTGGCACTCCAAAGAACTTCGTCTGATCCCTGACTGAAAGCAGAAGTAAGGGATCTGTGACACACAAGGTCTATTGGGCACCAAGGGTTCCTGATCTCAGAACTCTTAGGTCCACAGGCTCCAAATGGAATGCAAGGGCCCTGTTAACTTTTAAGGATTCCTCTGTCTGCTTGTTTACCCAAAAACACGGGTCTTTGCTACCCATCTAGGTGCCTGAGAGTTGCCTTCTTTTCTCCCTGGATACCAGCTGGGCTTTTAGAGAGCTAGTCTTGCTTTGTGGCTTGACCCTCTTCTCTGGATGATTCAGCCTCCTCTCTGCATATTCAGCCTTTTCACTTTTCACCCTGTCTAGCCCCTCTATGACTACCATACCCATATATCTTTATTTTTAAATTTAAAAATTTTTTAAAGCCTTTCTTTATGATTTATTCAATCTTATTTTATGTGCAATGGCGTGAAGGTGTCAGGTTGTCCAGGAACTGGATTTGTAGACACTTCGAAACTGCCATGTGGGTGCTGGGAATTGAACCTGTGTCCTCTGGAAGAGCAGTCAGTGCTCTTAACTGCTGAGCCATCTCTCCAGCCCCCATACCCATGTATCTTATATGGCTTTTCTTCCAGGGTTGAACCCCCAGCCCTCACAAACATACACACACCCCAGAAGACTGAAGGGCACATATATACAGATCCATTAATATGACCCTGACTGTGCATTAACACAAAAACAATTCACCTGAATTTCCCTCTCTTATCTTTGGAGATCCTGATTGGGGAGTTCCCACTCACACTCTGTGTGGTAGCCTTGAGACTGATTTCATTTATCACTGACTGAGTATGAGTAATTTTATCATGAAACACACTTCAGGGTGATAGATGAGGGAGCCAGGGCAGATGACTGCCTGGCTACCTCTCTAAGAGGGATGCTCAGAGGGGGCCTCCTGACTTGTACAGAGGGAAGACAATGAAACAAGAGAGAGGGAGGATGAGGAGAACGAGTTTCAATATGGTGGTTGGCAAGGCTTTGGAAGTGGGGGAGAGAGAAGACATAGACCTGGCCTCCCTGATAGGATCCCAGAGGAGCATGTCATGAGTCAGGGTTCTGACTAGGTGGCAGACATGGCTATCTCAAAAATATGCCCAGGGCCGAGGTCCAGAGGCAGAAGATGAGGGACAAACAGGTGTGTCTTTCATGCCCAGATAGAAAAAAACATGAGTACGTTTTCATGTGTGTCTCTTTTTCTTTAGCTTCTTCACAAATTGGTGTGATAATGTCTGTTTCACTAACTCATCAATACTAGCCAAAGTCATATATGCTTAACCTTTGGATGTGCATATGTGTGGTTCCTGGAGCCTCTTCCATTTATCCGATTAGGGAACCTGCCTATGGACAATGGCCATGGGGGCTAGTTTGTCCATCTTCCCCTAAGACCCAAACAACAGTGAACAGCAAGGGACTCAGCAGGCTCAAGTCACATAATAACAAAGGAGCAATCTTCTAATCTGTTTCTGGCCTGTGAGTTTCCTGGGGTCTGGATGATTAAGTCGGATCTTGTCTACCTATAGTAAAGTTTCTCAAGTGTGGTTCGCCAGCCCCAGTCCCATTTCTACCAAAGTAAAGCTTCTTAAGGCCAGCTCCATGCAGCCAGGAAGTTGATCCCTTGGCCAGTCACAGGGACAGACAGATTCAGTCCTGCAAGAGCAGTTCTGCTGCATCTTGTGTGTCTGGCGAGTGCCCTGTGGAGCTGATAGCCAACAGTGCTGTCATCTTGGTTGATGAGCCTCAGAAAGAAGGTTGGGTGTGGTGTAAGGGGATTGCTGTTGCATGAGCGGAGCTGTTCCTAGGCATCTGGGCAGCTTTCCCTGAGGCTGCTGCTGAGGTGCCAGGTGCCTCTGGGAAGTCTGGGCCACTGCCTGCCCACAGCTGCCCTTTGCCTGCCTCAGTGGGTTACTCTCCAAGGCTCCCTCGTTGCCACAGCTGATTAACCCCTTCACCTCTGGTTGCAGGGAGGTTGTTTGAGTGGGTATCAGGCAGATACCCTATGTACAGTTGCAGCCAGAGACCCCTGAAGAAGCCGTGGGTATATGGGTCCTTTTCATTGAGGACACTGCTACTCCTCCTCTATAACCAGGGCTTCCCCTTTCTTACTGTGATAGAAGGATTCAATGATTAACTGGTAACTCCTGGTTTCCGCTTGAATTATTAATGAGCTGGACACTCCACTGATGTCCTCACATAAATACTGAAGCCAATGCCCACTGCCCTCTCAGGATACTGAGACTTCAGAGGTCATGACTTAGGTATAGCTGTTGCAGAGAGACTAGTTACATTTTGCCTCCTGCTACAGGTTTTATGCCCCTTCCCCAAATGTCCTCTTCCCCCAAGCAAATAATACTGGGAGGTGACTTGGTCTGTTGGGGAACTTGACCTCATGGTTTCCAGGGTCTAGAAGAGGGCATGTATATGATGGATTCCATGGGTGAAGAATCAAGTTCAAACACAAACTCCAAAGAAATGTCCTAAAGCACTTAGAGGCAAGTGGACCCCAGCCCTTACCTCTCCTTGACCTTTGAGAGACTCATAGTAAGCTATACTTCTCTTGTCTACTACAAAGCCAGACTCAACTATTACACAGGCCCAGCATCCCCCACTTTTTAAATATTTTTGAGATAGGGTCTCTCTATGTAGTCATGACTGTCCTGGCACTCCCTATGAAGACCAGGCTGGTCTCAAACACACAGAGATCCACCTGCCTCTGCCTCCTGAGTACTGGGATCAAAGGTGTGTGCCAACACACCAGAACAGGACCAGCATTCTAATTATAGACTTTTAAAAGTTATTCTAAATACTACTTATTTATTACATTTATTTATGTGTGTTTCAGGGGAATGTGGTGGGTGTACATCAGTACAGAAGCCAGAGGACAATTTTTGGAGTCTTATCTCTCCTTCCATCATGTGAGTCTCAGAGATCAAACTCAGGTATATAGTCTTGGTGGCAAGTGCCCCTACCTTCTGAACTATCTTTCCAGCCCTAAATTGCATCTTAAAATTATTTCTTGCTTGTTTTGAACTTCTGTGTGGACCAGGCTTGTAGTGATAGGGGAGCGGGCCTGCTTTTCGACCCGCCCAGCTCCCGCACGGCNAAGTAGTGGCTTACCGGGAAGATTCTAACCCACGTCCATCTTGGGCCGGCCGGAGCTTCATGCGTCTGCTTTGGAGAAGAGAGTCATGGCATCTACCTGACTCGGCTTTCTCCCAGCATTCTGTTTTGTCTATTCTTTATTAACCAATGAAAGTAACACATAAACAGATGACCCTCCTACATCACAGGCTGGCTTTGAACTTATAGATTTCCCAATCTCTTTATCTCAAGTGCTGGGATTAAAGTCATGTGCCACCAAACACAGCTCAAAAAAACAATTATAATGAGTTGGGCAGTGGTGGCACACATCTTTAATCCCAGCACTCCGGAGGCAGAGACAGGCAGATAGATCTCTGAGTTTGAGGCTAGTCTGATTTACAGAGTGTATTCCAACAGCCAGGACTACCCGGAGAAACCCTGTCTCAAACAAACAAACAACATGATTATACTGTATTGAAGTTGTGTATTTCACCAGGGATAGAGAAAATAAGATGTGTCAGTGAGGGTTCTCCAAGACTTGGGACTAGGTATAAGGGACTAAAGCATGTGTGACAGATTGTGGTTTCCAATCTGACACAGAGAGAATTTTGGCACTGGTATTTTCTGCAGACTGGGGCAGAGATTCTTGTGGGTTCTTGTGGTCTTACTATTGCCCTCTGTAAGACAACCTCACACCATTCCACACTTCCGTGCATTGCAGTTAGGTGAGAGTTGGGGTATGAAGGTGAGTGCTAGCTACATTTCCAGTGTGTTCCCAACTGTCTCTAATCCCAGAGGCCATCTCGGTTGAAGGGCAGGGATCTGGTTACCTAAGGACCCCTGTTTTTCTTAGCTAAAGGAACAGGTTGATAAACAGGCTTCTGAATGCAGTAAACATTTGTGCTGAATACAACCACCTTCTGCCACAGGAGACAGCACAAACCAAAAAGTAGAGCAGATAGCCCTAAATCCAAATCAGGCCAAACCCTCAGCCAAGGCCAGGCACTTGCTCTGAGGCCAGGAACTGAAGGTGAGCACTCAATACTCTGATATATTAATAGGGACAGCTAGGCCGGTACCTTAAGTCTTTGCCAGAACTTCTGAACCTTGGGATTGACACCTTCACTGGCACTCAATCTGGATAGACTGTGCAGAGCCACTGTTGTCATTATCCAACCTTTATATCAAGCATGTAAAGTTCAGATTACTGGGGACATGCTATACTGCTACAGGTCATTCCTAGAACTAGTAAGAGTGTCTAGTTCAGGAGGGGTCTACTGAAGCAGAAGGCTTCATGCAATATACTCCTAGAGAAGATATAGGATCCATACACCCAACAGCTGCAGTCCCTGGAGGCCTGACCAAGAAGTGAGGGAGCTGAAGTAGAGAAAGTCTGGGTTTGGGAAAGTTGATCCCTAGCCTCACTGTGTAGAAACAAGAATGTTCTAGGGCTGAGAGTTTGCTTTAGATGTAGGGAATGAAGATCCCTAAAGGTTCCCCTAAACAGCCTTCAGTGTGACTGAATTGTCTGGGGTTTCCTATTAATGGTTCAGAGTGATGCAAAATAAACCAAAGTCGCAGTATATATTTCTGGGCTGGGCGATTGTTCTTTACATTTGTGCCAGTATGAGGTTCCAACTTCACCACACTCTCATCAACATAATAAAATTTCCTTTTTAATTATACACCTTTGTATTAGTAGAAAGTTTGCCTAACATGAACTAAGTCCTGGGTTTGAACACCAATATGGCATAAAAATCAGGCATGGTGCTTGCTTGTAATCCTAGAAGTCCAGAGGTAGAGGTAGGAAGATAAGAAGATTGAGGCCATCTTTGATTTGATTTGAGGCTAGTTTGTAGTACATGAGACTCTAAATCGCCCTAGCTATACCTACGAAAAAAGCCATTGCTTTTGCAGAAAAGCATGACTTCTTTTGGGGCCTATAAGGTGAATAGGAGCAGGGTGAAAACCCAACATCTTTGCCTTCGACTTGTGTCTGTCACCTTTCATTTATGTTCCACTTCCATGTAACTCTGTACAGAGGCATGTTAATCCTTCCAGGAATGTCTATCTGAAAACCAGTGGTAGGTAATCAGTCTCATTCCCTTTCAAGGCTGTAGACATAAAAATAAGATTGAGACATCTTCCTGTCAGGTTTCACAATATACTCCTTTACAATAACTCCTAAAAGGCACCTGAAAAGTGTTTTAATCGTGTCTCAAACATGGAGTCACCTTCACTTCCAGAAATAACACAGCCTCACAGATCACCCCATGATAAGAGCAATCACCCAACAAGAACAATCACCTCTCACTTTATTGTTCTTTTAAGAAATAAAAGACTTCTAGCTGGGTGATGGTACATCTTTAGTTCCAGTACTCAGGAGGCAGGGGCAGATGGATCTCTGAGTTTGAGGTCATCATGGTCTACAGAATGAGTTCCAGGAAAGCCCAGGCTACACAGAGAAACCCTGTCTGAAAAAGCAAAGCCAAGCAAAACAAAACAAAACAAAAAACAAAAACATCATCAACCACAAAAAACACCCTAAAAGCAAAACAAAACAAAAAAGAAGAAAAAAAAAGAAAGAAAAAGAAATAAGGACCATTTTATTTTTGTTTTGTTTTGTTTTATTTTTCAAGACAGGGTCTCTCTGTAGGTTTGGGGCCTGTCCTGGAACCTAGCTCTTGTAGACCAGGCTGGCCTCGAACTCACAGAGATCNCTCGAACTTACAGAGATCCACCTGCCTCTGCCTCCTGAGTGCTGGGATTAAAGACGTGCGCCACCACCACTTGATGAAATAAAGACTTCTAGACTTCTACAAAAGCAGAACCGACATAATGACCAACCAGATCATATATGAATAAAGATTTCTTAATAATGCATACCCTTTGTCCCCTGTCCCATTTTTCTTTCTTGAAGATGTGCTAAAATGTTTATCCTTTTCTGGAGATTTGAAAGTAAATGACCTTCAAAGGCAGTGACACTATTAGGAGGTGTTGGAATAGGTATGGTCTTGTTGGAAGAAGTGTGTCACTGTGGAGGTGGGTTTTGAAGTCTCATATATGCTCAAGCCATGCCCAGTGAGTCAAAGCACATCCTGTTTCCTGCCAGTCAAGATGTAACACTCTGCTGCTTCTCCAGCACCATGTATGCCAGCTTACCAGCATGCCACCATGTTACACCATGATGATAACTGACTAATCCTCTGAAAATGTAAGCCACCCCAATTAAATGCTTTTCCTCTGTAAGAGTTGTCATGGTCATGGTATCTTTTCACAGCAATAGAAACACTATGGCACCTTTCAACATTGCTATATTGATTAAAATCTTTTTCCAAGTTTTCAATATTATTCTTGTTTTATTGGTGAGTGGTTAGTTCTGACAAGAACTGACTGTTAGAAGCTCTGGAATTGGGCCTCTGACCTAAGACTGTGGTTTTAAAGATTCATTTATTTTTTAAGTGTACAGCGTTCTGCCTGCATGTGTTCTTGCATACCAGCAGAGGGCACCAGATTCATTACAGGTGGTTGTGAGTCACCATGAGGTTATGGTTGCTGGGACTTGAACTCAGGACCCCTGGAAGAACAGTCAGTGCTCTTAACCACTGAGCCATCTCTCCAACCCAAGACTGGTTTTAATTTTAATTGGTGTGCTAAAGTACCTGAAAGGTTTTTATGTCTTTCTCTCCATCATTTGTAGTCTTCTAAAAGTGCTATTTACTAGTGAGATGGGGCTGGAACAAGCATCCCACCAGTGCAAGGTATTACAAAGTAGCCTAAGAAGGCCAGGTCTATGCTTTTTGACATTGAACAAGCAAGGAAGAGAAATGGCTGATACCAAACACTCAACTTTCTTCAATACTGCTGTCCCAAGCTTAACTAAATTTTGGGACATAGGCAGGCCAACAGATGGGTTAGGGTTATAGTTAGGGGGTAGGGTTATGCTGGTATTAGGGTTATGCTAAGAGTTAGTTTTAGGGGGTTAGGTTTGTGTTTAGGGGTTAGGTGTAAGGGTTAGAGGGTGAGATTGTTAGAAGTTTAGATTGTTAGAGGGTTAGGGTTAGAGAGTTAGGGTCAGAGCAACATAATCTCATTTAATGTTAGAGCACTCAGGTTTAGAGTTAGGGTTAGGATTCTCATGCTTATGATTAGAATTCTCAGGTTAGGATTTAGGGTTAGGATTTAGGGATAGCATTAGGATTAAGGGGTTTGGGGCTAGTGTTTTGAGGTAAGTGTTAGGGTTTTTGGGTTCAGAATAGGAATAAAATGTTCGGTGATGGAGGGTTTAATGTCATAGGGTTACCTTTATTGGTAGGTTTAGAGGGTTAGTTAGGGTTTAAGGGGTTTTGTTGCAGGGTTACGGTTAGGGTTTAAAGTTCAGGTGTTAGGGGTTAATTTTAGGGTTGTGGTTAGAGATTATAGAGGTTAGGGTTTTTTTTTTTTAGGCTCTTATTCTTCGGAAAGACCAAACAAAAAAACAAAAACAAAAACAAAACAAATAAAATCCAAATTCTTCCCCCACCCCAATATTGGGCCTAATTTATGGCAAGTTATATTTGGTCAAATGAAAAGCGTTTTCCAGTTTTTATTGAATGGCCATGATATGTGATCAACTATGACCTCTTCCTCTGAAGGGCTGTCTCTTTTTCAAATCTAATCTTTATCAACTTTGATGTTAGCCACAGCTTTTCTTCTCCTATGGAAACAAAAGCAAAACCCCTTTTCCAACTTAATATATATCCTGGTTTTCATTCTGTGGTCAACACATCTTTAAAGTATACCAGCTGACTTAATTCTGTAGTTTTTACTCTTATCCAATGTCTCTCTGCAGTTGCTGTCCCTATCTCTTTAGCATCAGTGGTGTGGAGTACGTATTTCAGTTTTCCAAATGCTACAAAATGGAGCACACCCATCTGCCAGATTTCATTCCTTTGAGTATCCTTTGGGTTACTTCCTGCAGGTAGTGTTGTTTGTTGTGCAAAGAACAAGTAGGGCATTGCCTTATAATTTCCTTGGCTTATGGCCACATGATAGAAAAGTTTTTTTTTTAACTGTTGCTATTGACATGATTTTTTTTTTACAAAATTCTGAGGCTTCCAGCACATTAGCACATTTCCTATCAATAATTGGTCGATTTATGTATTACCTTGTGCTTGAGGACCTGGCAGACCCATATATTATCAGATGTGTGTTGTGTGTATGGGAAGATTCCTATTCCTGATTATTTCTTATAAATGAATAAATGATAAAGTCAATTCTGTATCATATGGTATAAACTCAGCGGTTTCAATATGCAAAACATTAATTCCATTAATACCATGGGAATAGCATATATTCTGACTTTTGGACAAAATCATAAGGGCTTTGATACACCTACTTAAATTTTCTGATTTGTCACCTGCCTTTCTTGATTTATTTGCATCAGTATAGAATGTAGGTGGTGTGTCCCTTACAATGTGAGGAAGGATGCAGTTAGTTCTCTTTGTAAGTTGAATTCTCTTGTTTTTTGTGATATTTGTTGTTAATATCTCCAAAAAAGTTGCTACAAGCTCTTTGCCAGCATTCACTTTCTGCCCATAATTTGTAAATTTCATTATTATTAAAAATACTATAATTTTTGCTTTGTCTATTTCTGCTAATCGATGAAGTCTCAATTTTCCTTTTAGAATTAACTCAGAGACAATTTACACATAATTTTTAATTTTTTGCTCTGTTTATGTGTTAAAAAGATCCATTCTCAGATCCTGTCCTCGCTCTGCATTAAAGTTACTGCTTAGAGGGTAATATTACTAGAAGGCAGTTAAACTTCAGATCCACACAATCCACATGTGCATTCTCTAATTTCTTTTCCACCAAAGCTTATTCTGTTTCAGCTTCAGCTGATAATTCTCTTAGACTATATAAATCCTTGTCACCATCTAAGGTTTTGAACAAATTATTCTGTTCATTTGTTTTCTATTTCAGTAGTGGGCCTTAAATAGGAAATGTCTTCTAGCAGTCTTTGAAAGTCATTAAGAGTCAGCAATCAGTCTCTTCTAATTTGCACCTTTTGGGGTCTAATTTTTGGTTGACCTATTTTTATATCCTTTCCATGGAGGAATTGGTCCAATGTAGTCAACCTACCACTAGTTTGCTGTCTGGTCACCCCAGGGAATGGTGCCATGTATGTGGCTCCATGTTGTTGGCTGGTTTGGCACTCAGCAGCAACAGTATCCAGTTCAGCTGTGGTGAGCAGAAGTCCCTGTTGTTGAGCCCAGGCACAGACACCATCTCTGCCACCACGGCCACTTTGTTCATGGGCCTACTGTGCAATGACATGAATGACTGGGAAAAGGAGGCTGACAGTCACAGAGTCATCCTATCTATTTGATAATTGAACTCCTCAGCTGAAGTCACGTTTTGATGAACATTTACATGGGATATAAGTATCTTCATACCTTTTGCCCATTTGGAGAGATCTATCCACATACTTCTTTATCAGATGTCTGTCTCACCAATTTTCCAATCATGACCTTTCCAAGTTTCTGACCATTGTCTATAGCTGATTAATCAGTAGGTAATTGCACATTTGGCCATTTCTCCTTCCAAACAAACTGTATGACCATATGTACTGCCCAAATTTCTGCCCACTGTGAAGATTTCCCTTCACGAGTATGAAGCATGAATCCTTATTAGTCTTAATCAATAGAAACCCAGAGTCATATATCCAGGGTGAAAAGTCAAAGATCAGAGAAGCAGAGTACCAGAGACTTCTTACCTCTGTGAAATCTCAGACTGAATGGGGGAGATCCTGTCTCTATAGATCATCAGACTGAATTGGGGGATCCTGTCTATACAAATCATCAGACTGAATTGGGAGATCCCATCTCTACAAATCATCAGACTGAATCGGGAGATCCGTCTCTACAAATCCTCAGACTGAATGGGGGAGATTCTGTCTCTCTGAAACATCAGACTGAATGGGGAGATCCTGTCTCTCTGAATCATCAGACTGAATGAGCAGCTGAGATTTTGTCTCCACCTGCCTTATATTCCTATCTCCACCTTCCTAGTGCTGGGATTAAAAGCTTGAGCCACCACCACCTGGCTGTTTATCTTTTAGATTAATTCAATCTCGTGCATCCCAGAGTGGCCTTGAACTCTCAAGTGCTAGGATTGAAGGTGTGTGCCATCACTGCCTGGCCTCTATGGTTAACTAGTGGGTATTTCTGCCCTCTGATCTCTAGGAGAGCTTTATTTGTCAGAACACAAACAAAATATCATACATACCAATATCTTTCAGACTTGTCCCAGAATGGGATTGAAATGCTGCAGCTGTCTACTTCTCAGTGGTGCCTGCATGATGTACAGAACCATTAGTAAACCCAGCCGCAGTCTTCTCTTAGTCAACCAATCATAGGGAAGACCCCATGCGTCTGTAGGTATCCGCTTGACAGCAGAAGGCATTGTGACAGGAGTAGAAACTATATAGGCATGTGAACAACTTCTTCGTGCACCTAGTTTGTGCCTTCAGGACCTGTTTGAGCCTGATATCTTATATATCACAACCATTTGATGATAGATTGTTGCTGTGCATGTCCTACTTCATGACTTGGTGGGCTCAGTAACACCCAGATCATGATGGGCAGCTCAGGTATCATGTTAAGTTGGTGGCCCACTGTCAAATGCCCATTTTCTTTCAGTGGCTGGGATAGATGGCATGTGCTCACATGATCGGCCATATTTGTTTTTAATATGGTTCTATTCTATGGCAACCAGTGGCAGACACCTGAAATGACATTAATAAATATTGTATTGTCCCAATTCTCCAATGTTCCTATTCTTGTAAGTTATTAGGTTTTGTTCTTTTCCTGTGGTATGTGTGTGTGTGTGTGTGTGTGTGTGTAGACTATGTAGCACAGGCTTTAAAACTCACAGTGATCTTCCTGCCTCTGGTGTCCAGATTGCTGGTACTAAAAGAATGCACCACCACATATAGCTTGAAAATATTTTTTATGGTCTAAATCTCCTGTTCTTATCATGGCCAAGGAGGCAAGAAGATGGTGTCAGAACCCCTGGTACTAGAGTTACAGATAGTAGTGAGCTTCTATACGTACCAGAAATAGAATCTGGATACTCTGACAGAATCTTCAGTGCTCTTAACCAGTAAGGTATTTTCTATCCTAAGTTTTCTATTCTTGATTTTACTGTCCAAGGCAGCCTAGTCAGGCTCAGACACCTGATGCTGATTAAAAAGTAGAATTCTCCTCTATTTGAGAGAATAAGCCTCAGGTAGGGATGAGCTCAATACAATATGGTCAGCCAATTATCCATATATGTACAATCAACAAAAATAGATGCATCAGTTTGTATTCATGTGTTTCAGCATACTTATTCATCCCTACTTTACAAGGAAGAAGTTGGAAGGGATTTGGGAAGGGAGGGAATAAAGAGATAAAAGGGGAAAGTGATGTAATATCTTTTAATTATCAATTTATGGAACTAAATTTTAAATAAAAAGAGGGACTAGAGAGATGTCTCAGCAATTAAGAGCACTGTGTGTTGTTACAGAGCCCCAGGTTCCACTCCCAGAACCTACATGGTAGCTAACCATTTGCTGTAACTCCAATCCCAGGCATCTCCTGCCTTCTTCTGGTCTCTGTAAGTACTGTGCACAGACACATGGTGGCAAAACACCATATAACTATTTTTTTAAGTTAGAAAAAGGAAAGAATGGAATTCTCTACAATGATGTTATAGCCCTGAGACAGAGAGTAACCAGGGCTAGTTAAATTGAACTCCTTCTGATCTTGTATGGAAGCAGCTGTGGTCTTCTGCTGAGTCAGCCTGTTCAGAGGTGAAACCAGCTTTGTTCTGAGGTTAATAGAGCTCATCATAACTGTTCGTCTAAGAGCAGAGTATACAGTGTTAAGTGACCTTTCCTCGAAGTTTTCTGTATTTATGTTTGTTTGTTTGTTTATTTATTATGTATACAACATTCTGCCTCTGTGTATTCCTGCAGGCCAGAAGAGGGCACCAGATCTCATTACAGATGGTTGTGAGCCACCATGTGGTTGCTAGGAATTGAACTCAAGTCCTCTGGAAGAACAGTCAATGCTCTTAACCACTGAGCAATCTCTCCAGCCCTCTTTTTATGTTCTCTATCTTTTGTATCTACGAGAATTGTGGCATTGGTACAGTTATCTTTTAGATCAAACATCAAGACTGACAAGTCACATAGGCTCGGAAGTGTGGGAACAGCAGCCCCGAGTTATGATATCCCTGCCCCCATTTGAGGTGC
>LOEQ01000009.1:64090-88669 GCA_001685075.1 Bramus lutescens
TGAACTCACAGAGATCCGCCTGCCTCTGCCTTCCAAGTGCTGGGATTAAAGGCGGGCACCACCACTGCTGGCCTGAAACCAGGTCTTTAACTAGGCTGAGCCTTTGTTATTTTGGGGACATTAAGATTAATCCTTGGGGGGACAGGAAGGAAAATGGGAGGTGGGGAGGAGGTGGAAATTTTTAATAATAATATAGAAAATGGAAAAAAAGATTAATCCTTGGGTTAGGGAGATATGCCCATCAGTAAGTACTTTCCTTGCAAACAAGAAAACCTGGGTTCCACCTCCAGAACCCAAGTAAAAAAAACAAAACAAAATAAAACAACAAACAAACAAAAAAAACCCCAAGTGTTGCAATGGTGCTTGTAATCTCAGTGCTGAAGAGGCAGAGACAGGGCTTGCTAGCCAGTCAGCTAGCTCCAGGCTGGTGACAGAACATGTCTTAAAAAAGAAAAACAAAACAAAAAAAAAGACACCTCAGCTGAGAAACAACCGAAAATTGCCCTCTGACCCCCACATACATGTGTTCACACACCAATAACATTAATCTGTGAAGATTTGCTGTGAGGACTGATAAGTATTTTTGAAATCCTGGTTGTGGATTTCTCCACCAATGCAATAAGTCAAATCCAGCTGAATTAATAAAATCAGGTTTAATAAGCAGAGCAAAGCAGAACACTCCTGGGTGACTCTTGAAAATGGGAGGAGGAGAAATCACATGGCAGATCCTGGTCTTAAATACCCTGTAGGCATGGTCCTGAGCATCTCAGTGGAAGGAGCCCTGGCTTAGTGGGCTTTCTGAAGGCGGAATCTGGAGAGAGGAGGTGGGGACTAAAACCAGAATTCCCAGTTAAACATCTGGGTGGGGTTTGGAATGGGGAAGTGAGACCTGAGCAGAGGTTCCCAACAAGGACTCTCCAACAGCAATTCATCAAACAGTTGGCACTAAAAGACCCCGAGGGCACTGGGGAGGTGACTCGGTGGGTAAAGTGAGGATCTGAGTTCAAACCATAAGAAAGCTGGGCACAGTGGTATTTCTGTAAGCCCAGTTCTGGGAGAGCAGAGACAGGTGGATCCTGGCAAGCAGTCTGCAGAAACATGGAGCTCTAGCTTCTATAAGAGACCCTGTCTCAGAAAAAGAAAAGAAAAGGAAAGAAAGAAAGAAAAGGTTTATTTATTTATTTATTTATTTATTTATTTATTTTTATGTGTATAGGCATTTTGGTGCAAGGCACATACGTAGGCAAAATGCCTATACACATGAAAATAAATAAATAAATAAATAAAATTTAAAATAAAAATTCTAAGTTGAGAAAAGGTAGAGAGCCATAGAGGAAGATATCTGATGTTGATCTCTGGCTTACACATACACAATATGATACACGTGTGCACATACCTACACACACATGCATATACCTCCCATATGCATATAAAATAGGATAGAATAAAATAAAATAGGCTAGTGATGGCAAAAAGGATCCACCTGATGACAGCTCTTTCTACTGGCTTATTGGAGCACCGTGAAGAGAATTCTATACCTTTTCTTGGCCTAGAGGTAATGGGTACATTTGTGTGGGCTGGTGATCCCCTTTCTGGACAGTCTTTACTGGACACTCACTATAGTATTTCTTTTTCTATCTCTTGGCCCCCTAGGAAGGATACTGCTGGAGACAGAAAGACCAGGATCCTGTTTGTCTAGCATCTATTCCCATCAGCCTTGCCCAAGCCCTGAATCATCCAGCCATGTCCCTTGGGGCTGCACCTCCTTCTCAGCTGTGTGGATACCCAAGGCACCTTTCCTTTAATCAGCCTTGGCTTTAGCACCAGCCAGGTGTTTTAAGATCTTCTTTCCTGGGACCTTCTCCAGCCCTTTCAAATCCTCATATGCCCAGGCTGACATTCCCTGGCTCTCTGTCATCACAAATCTCTCACCCCCTACCCCGCCACACACGCGCACCCACCTGCAGTCTCTGCAGAATAAGTTATAAGAGAATACATGTGACCAGTAACTTGAATTGTTCTGTTCCTCACTGCCCCACTCCCCAAAATGATCTCCCAACCCAGCTCAGGAGGCCTGATGCTATTCCAGCAACCTACAGCTCAACCGGTCGAAGGTCTAGAGGGAAATCAAGCCACAGGTATGCTGTGGTGGATGCTGGAGCTGGGATGGTCTCCACAGGGCCTCTTGGTTATCAGGGTAATAGAGAAGCCTTTTGCCGAAAGCAAACCCCTGGTCTTCTGCCAGTCTATGTTACTCCGTGCTACAGGCCTTGTCTGGCACGTGTGATAACTGGAATTCAACCCCCAGCACCACATCTCTTTGGCTTCACTCATGCACAAGAGCAACCCTCGTTTATTCGTTCACAAAAGAACTATCTAAGCATTTGTGCCGTGCCAGGTGTCAGTGCCCACAACAGATATGCTTCTGTAGGAAAGGGAGGCAAAACCCAGGGAGGTGGGGCCGTGCCGTGGAATGCCAAGGCAGAGGTGAGCACAGGACTCTATCCAGGGTACCAATGGAGGACCCTGAGAGGAAGCCTCTGCTGCCCCATCCCTTCCTGAGTCCTAGCATCTCCAGGCTGTGTGTGTGCCCTAGAGTGCAGGGAGTGCTGGTGACAGCTATGGATGGATGAGATCAGCAGGGCTGAGAGAGGAGCCACAGATCCACAGCTCCCCCCACCAGCGGAAGGAAAGCTTAAATGCAATCTTCCTGCTCAGTAAAGCAGGCTCTCTGGAATCTTTTATCTTCTCTGACCAAGTACTTTTGCCACTACCAATTCCTTTCTTAAACTTCCTAACCTCTTTTTTTTCAGTCAAGCCTCTTGGTAGGCCCTGCTTCCTCCTGCAAAACAGGAAGTGTACAGAGTGTGACCCTGTGTGTATGTGTACTGCAGGGTATATGTGTATACATACAAAGATTCGTGTTCACACGAGGCGAGTGTGCAAAAGTAATTGTTACTGGTACGGTGTATACATTCAAATATATATGAGACTTGCATATCTCCCTGAGTATGTGTCAGCAGGGTGGATGTACAGACTAGCATAAGGGTGCTTACGAATGCAGGCAGGGGATATGATACACATGTGCACGTGCGTGTACAAGCATGCATGCAGATTTATGAGTGCAGCATCATCATTATCTTTGCAGAAGAGAAGTCTCTGGGTTGGAATGTTCCCATCCACCATAGCTGTAAAACACAGAATGGGTCCTGCTGCAGCCCTCTTGCTCCCTTTTGATCTGTGCCCCACCCAACAGCCAGTGCAAGCTTTAAAAGTGCAGAACAGGCTGGTCACAATGGCACACACCTTTAATCCCAGCACCGGGGAGACAGAAGCAGGCAGGTCTGTGAGTTTGAGGCTAGCTTAATCTACAGGGAGAGTTCCAGGACAGCCAGAGCTGCACAGAGAAATACTATCTGAAAAAGAAAAATAGCCGGGCAGTGGTGGTGCTTGCCTTTAATCCCAGCACTCAGGAGGCAGAGGCAGGCTGATCTCTCTGAGTTTGAGTACAGTACAGCCTGGTCTACAGAGGGAGTTCCAGGACAGCCAGGGCTACACAGAGAAACCCTGTCTCAAAAGAAAACAAACAAACAACAAAAAAAAACAAATAAATAAAATAAATAAATAAAACTGAAGATCAGAGCATAACACTGCTAGGGCAACCCTCCCCTGACTTGCTTCCCTTTGCATTTGGAATAAATCAAACTTTTGATTATGGCCTTTAGGACTCCAGTGTTTGAGACTTTGTTGCTTCATCTCCTTCTCACTCCTTGGGCACCCCCTTACCTCAGTCACAAAAGCTTTAATATCCACCATCCCCCCCCTTTTTTTGTCCTTTGGCTTTGGCTTTTTGAGACAAGGTTTCTCTGTGGCTTTGGAGCCTGTCCTGGAACTCACTCTGTAGACCAGGCTGGCCTCAAGCTCGTAGAGATCCACCTGCCTCTGCCTCCTGAGTGCTGGGATTAAAGGTGTGTGCCACCATTGCCTGGCCAGACTGCTATCTTCATTCCTGTTCCTGGCTTCAACCCAACATGATAATGTTATCAGTGGGACCTTACCTGGCCCCAAATCTGTGTGTGTTTGTGTGCACGTGCATGTGTGTGCATGTGCGTGCATGTGTGTGTGCATGCATGTGTGTGCGTGTGTGTGTATGTGTGTTGAAAAAGGTCTTTCTCTATAGTTCAGGTTGGCTTCAAACTCTTTGTAATCCTCCTGCCTCTGCTTTTTGAGTACTAGAATTACAGCATGCATTATCTTGCATGGCTTCTGGGCTCCCAGTTTAAATTGACAGCTCTGGTCCCTCTGCACATTATCTCTGTAAGTGAGCTCCTCCCCAGTACTGGGGCTGACTATTGGTCCAAAGCAGACAGACAAAAGGTCAGAGGTGCTTAGGGCTTCAGAGGAAGCAGACTGTGAAAAGAAGGGATGCTGGGCTGGGTCAGGGAGAGCCATCAGACTATGGTGCCCATCTGACAAGGTTACTGCCAACCCACTGGGACACCGAGAGCAAAGACTACCTGTCAGTAGAGTCCTGAATCAGGCAAGGTGGCCAGGCTATATACACCACAGTCTGGGATAGCAGGAGCTAAAACCGTCAACTCAGAAGCTAACGTTCTAGAGAAAGAAACGAGGAGCTGCAAGCCAGGAGGAGCTATTTGTACAGAAGACATCTGACAAAGCTCTGATAGCCAAAAATATACCGAGAACTCCTAAGACTCCACCAGGCACTGCACAGCATACCTGGAATCCCGGAAGCTTGATGGAGGAAGCATAAGGATTAGGAATTCAGCACGAAAGTTGGAGTTCATCCTGGGCTTTATGAGATCCTGTTACAAAACATCAAAACCCAAACCAAAACAAGCAAAACCCAAAAACAAAACAAAACAAAAAAAACACACCCAAAATCTTATTTAAATATAACTGTCTTTAGCCTTTTATATCTACTGTGAACCCAAAATCTGTGAGTGTGTACATTGATATGTGTGTGTGCATGTTCTAGGGGTTCATGTATGAGTGTAAGCGCATGTACATGTGTGTCTGAGTGCCTATGGAGGCTGGAGGACCATCTCTGGTGTCATTCTCAGGAACATTGGTCAGCTCCTTTGAAATAAAGCCTGAGGCTCACTGTTAGGTTAGACAGACAAGCTCCTGGGATCCTCTTGCCTTTGTATCCCCAGAACCAGGATTACAAAATCACACTCCTATGTCCAACATTTTTATGTGGGTTCTGGGGATTGAACTTAGGTCTTCACACTTACAAGGAAAAAGCTTTATTAACTAGGCCATTCTTTTAGCCCCAGTTTGATGAGGGCTTTTTCCCCCCTCAAAATAAAGACACTCAGGAGGCAGAGGCAGGTAGATCTTTGTGAGTTTGAAGCAAGACTGGTCTGCAGAGGGAGTACCAGGGCAGCCAGGACTACACAGAGAAACCCTGTCTCAAAAAGCCAAAAATAAATAAATAAAATAAAAAATAAATACACTCTCACCACCCAATCCAGCAATTATGCTTTTTGGTATTTGCCCAAAATAAATTCTACCTGGAGGGGAAGATGGGGCATGTTGCAATCCTCGCACTTGGGCAGTCGAGGCCGGAAGATCAGGAGTTTGTCATTCTTGGCTATGTACTAAGCTGGCGACCAGCTGGGCTACATGAGACCTTATCTCAAAGAAAAAAAAACAAAATAGAATACTTAAGTCTACAAAAATCTGCACATAGATGTTTATAGCATCATTGACAAAACTTGGAAATAACCAAGATGTCCTTCCGTATGTAAGTGGATAAATAAATTGTGGTAAAGCCAGACAATAAAGTATTATTCAGTGCCAAGGAAAAATGAGCTATCAAGTCAGGAAAAGACATGGGACAAACTTAGATGCATGTTACTAAATAAAAGAAGCCCGTCTGGAAAGCTGACATATTACACAAAGCCAACAACATGATGGTCTGGCAAAGGCAAACCTGTGGAGACAGCAAAAAGATCAATGGCCAGTGCTGGATGCACAGAGACACAGATACCCAGAGCTCTTGCGCTAGCTCGTGTAGACAGCTGGTGAGCTCCTGCTTCAGTGAGAGACCCTACCTCAGAAGACAAAGTGATGAGGGCAGGTGGTGGTGGCGCATGCCTTTGATCCCAGCACTTGGGAGGCAGAGGCAGGCAGATCTCTGTGAGTTCGAGGCCAGCCTGGTCTACAAGAGCTAGTTCCAGGACAGCCAGGGTTGTTACACAGAGAAACCCTGTTTCAGAAAACAAACAAACAAAAAAAGAAGATGAGGTGTTGAGTGGAGAACAATGATGGAATACGACATCAACCTTCTCCACACACATTCCAGTGCACATATGTACACACTACACAGGCTCATAGAGGTCTGGAATTTGAGGGATTGAAGGGGTGGATAGGCAGAGCACAGAGGATTTTGAGGGCCAGATGCCATGGTGAAGGAAGGATACCAGTCACATTCAGGGAAACACACAGATTGCATATCCTCAAGTGAACGCTAATGTAAAGTATGGGCCCTCAGCAACAGCGATTGTGTTCGGGTAATTTCATCAGCTGCAACAAGCACATACTTCTGGCAGGGGATGTTGGCACACGTGAAAGCAAGAGGCATGTGGGAAACTTCTGTACTTCCTGCTTTGTTCTGCTGTGAAGCCAAACTGCTTGAAGTTTAGTAAAAAGGAAAAAAAAAGGGCTAGCCATGTGGTTCAGTTGGTGGGGCACGTACCAAGCATTCACGACACCCTGGCTTTGACCCTCAGTGTTCCATAAGCTGGGTGTAATAGTGCATACTGGTAATCACATTAGGGAGGGAAAGGAAGGAGCAGCAGGAGTTCAAGGCCAGCCTTGGCATCTAGAGAGTCCTTCTGAGATTCATAAGATCCCAGGAAAGGGAGTGAGGCATTGGGTTATGCTCGCCTCTAATCCCAGCCCTAGGGAGGCAAAGGGAGGCAGATCTCTGTGGGTTCTAGGAAGCCTGGCCTGCATAGAGTCCCAGGCCAGATGAAGCTACAGTGAGACTCTGGTTGTTATTTTGTTGTTTTTGTTGTTTTTTTCCAGACAGGGTTTCTCTGTGTAGTTTTGGAGTCTGTCCTGGGACATGCTCTGTACACCAGGCTGATCTAGAACTCACAGAGATCCATTTGCTTCTGCCTCCTGAGTGCTGGGATTAAAGGTGTGCACCACAACTACCTGGCTCTAGACCGTGTTTTAAAGAAAAAGGGGGGTGAAGGAATTTGGGGAGGGAGGGAGGAAGGAAGGAGAAGAATCCAGACATTCTCCCTGGGGTCCATTTTCTTCCTTGGGTTCTTGGTCCTGGCTTCCTAGTAGATGGATGCATTCACAGGGCATGTCTGTCTGTGTCTTTTCTTTCTGGTTTGCTGGAACCCTTGTTAAAAGTTTTCCACCTCGAAGTTTCTGGATTTCTGTGGTTCCCCTGGCAACCTTGTAGCCACCCTGTGCCCAGCTCCTGGTCAGCTCGCTGGTCTTCTAGAGTGAGTTTCAGAAGCAAATGAGAGCTCCGATGGGCGTGACAAGCCCTGTCCTGAGATAAGCATGTACCCTGACACCCAGTTGAGGTTCCTGGGCCCAGGCTGAGGGAAGAAAATCTGGAGAACACATCACCACTCCCCAGTCAGTCTCAGTCTGGCTTCCTTTGGAGCGATGGTTTGAGAAGGAAAACATCTATCCTCTCTACACAGAGATGGGGCTGTCATGTGGAACACACTTAAGGGGAGCCCAATGACTGTGCCTGCCCCACTTCTGTTTCCCTGGGCTTTGATTAAGACTCATAGAGGTATTGAGCTCTGAAAAGACTGGATTATTTCTCCATAGCCAGAAATAGAACAAAATAAAATCAGTGCTAAGTCACCAGCAATCATGAGAAAATCCTTCAGTACTATGAATTATTTCTGGTGACCACTTTAACCCTCCCTTTTTAAGATTTACTTTATTTTATGTGTATGCATGTTTTGTCAGAATGTATGTATTATACTAAATGTAAGCCTGGTGCCTGAGAAGCTGAGTAGAAGACATGGGATCTCCTGGAACTAGAGATGCTGACAGTTGTGAGCCAGCATCATGTGGGTGCTGGGAACTGAACCCAGGTCCTCTGCAAGAGCAACAGGTGCTCGCAACCATCAAGCCATCTCTCCATCATTATTCCCTCCTCCTCCTTCTCCTCCTTCTCCTTCTTCCTCTTCCTCCTCCTCCTTTTCCTCCTCCTCCTCCTTCTTCTTCTTCTTCTTCTCCTCCTTCTCCTTCTTCTTCCTCCTCCTCCTCCTTCTTCTGTTTTTGTTTTTTCAAAGAGACAGTATGGAATTCTCAAATGATTCCCTCCTTCACTGCTTGTTCTTGCGTGGGTCAAATACCTCACATGTACATCTGCTAGCTAGGGATTCTCTTTCCTGGCTGGATTTCCTGCCCTGTGTTGGAACTGTAACAGGGTGGTTGGTTTACAACTGACCCAAAGGGCCTTTCTGTGAACACAGGGTCACTCATAGAGTCGAATTCCTTGCCACTGAGGCTAGGGGGCTTGCTTCATAGCCCAGGGCATACAATTCAGTTTCACCAGAGATGGCTTGAGCCAGGGCATAGAGTGCTAGTGGAATCCTGCGCAGCATCAGATAGGGGCATAGGGGACCAGTGACTATTAGGTTCCATGTTTAGGCAACAAACCAAATTGGTCTAGAGTGGGAGACCAGCACCTCATCCTCTTGTGGTTTAGGGTTCCTTGGATCTGGGTGTAATCCAGAGAGTAGAGTAGAATGGCCAAGCATTGAGCTGTCCATTTGTGTCCATTGGTGCTGGCCACCCATTGCCTCCTATGGTGCTGGCCACCCACTGCCTCCTGTTAGTGGTGGAGAGTCAGATCTACATTACAAATAATAGCCAAGGGAGTGGAGAGATGGCTCAGTGTAAGAGCACTGATTGCTCTTCCATAGGACCTGGGTTCAATTCCCAGCACCCACATGGCAGCTTACGAACATCTGTAACCCCGGTTCCTGGGGACTTGACACCCTCACACAGACATACATGCAGACAGAACATCAATGTACATAAAATAACAATAAATTATTTAAAAAAACACTACAAATAGTGGCCAAAGTCATATATACAGCAATAGTATTGCTGAATCTGCTAACAGGGTCAGTACTTGAAGGTGTGGCTCGCATTGGATCCGCAGGAGCTCTGTACTCCAGTTCTGCCATCATACAACACTTCTGAAGGAAAGGCGAGAAGCTTGCAGGCAGGGATGTCTGTCTGCCTGTTTTGTCTTACTTCATGCAGTGCATTCTTGATGTGAGAGCAAATGCACGAACCGAAGAGTGACGGATTGGCTCCTTTTAGCCTTGGTCTTTACTCTTTCTTGGTTCTCACCTACTCTGGATGGCTGAAGGCTGAAAGCCACAACCTTGGGACCTTCCTGGTGGAAAAGCCTCCTTGGGCAGAGCTGATGAGAAGGCCCTGCTTGAGAGGTGAGCATTGTGCCAAGGCCTCCAGACATCTGCCCACTGAGAGACCCATACCCTCTCTCTTGCCCAGCACAGTAATCGCTCCTGGAAAACATGTGTAGTGGCAGGAGATCCACCATAAAACAAACATGGGAGCTCCGCATACAGCAAGCCAGAAGATCCTGCTGTGCTGGCTTCCTTCATCCCCAAGCTGTCCTGTTCCCATAGCAACATGCCTCCCTCCAAACCAGAGTTTACTGAAACTGAAGGCATCCCAATTAACTCCTTCTGATGTACCAAGGCCCCTTTTGTCCACATGGCCCAAATGTTTCTAACACTGATGTCTAAGACAGGGACAGGGTGACATTGTGGGAAGACGCATAGACAGTGAGTATCAAGGATCTGAGTTGAACCCTTGGGAGCTACCTGTGCAAACTTGGATATTGCAGCCACTCCTTCTGCCTCAGTGAGGCCTCTTGCAATATGGGTGGAAGAATGTACTTGTTCCTATGGTGCCCCAGGGGAGGGAAGGGGGTATGTAGTATGTTTGGGGATCCTCAGCTTGCAGGCAATTCAGGTCAAGGGGGTCAGGCGCATGTAGTCCCCTGCTAATGTGCTGTGTCTGAATAGCAGGGGAGGGCCCACCACGGAAACACAGAGCTGTGGTTCCTTTGGAAAAGCAGAAATCCACAACTACGGAGGCAGCAACAAGCCTGCAGATTGCCCAGCAGAGTCCCACCAAACAGCCCACTGATTCCATCTTGGATGGAGCAGCACCCAAGCTTGCAAGACTCTGGACTTCCAGAGAGGTAGAATGAAAAAAATGAAAAACAAACAAACAAACATACAAAACCAACAAGACAAGTGCTGGAAGTTGACGGAGAAGCAGGAACCATAAAAGAAGGTCTGGGCAGGGAGAGGAAGGTGAGATTGGACAGGAGTAGCTGGAACCACCTGGCAGCCTTGGGGCAAGGGGCCACTGCCGTTACTTTGAAGCGCTATCTGCCCAAATCATGCAAAAAGACCCCCGAGGGAAAGTGACAGTAGAGTCACCAGACAATACAAACAATACAATACAAACCCCTGGTTTTGGAGGGCTAGCAAGAGTGAACAGGGATGGGAGCCAATAAGTCATGTCTCCTGTCCTGATTAGACGGCCCTGATGGCTTCCCCTATGGGGGGCATGTCTCACGAACCCCAGTCTCAGTTCCGGGCTGTCTGTTCTTTTTCCTCACTTCCCTCTGTACTTCTCTGTCCTAGCCACTTGGTTTTCCTGCTCTTGTCTTCAGATGACTCTTCTTTCTCGTCCTGGACTCTCCCCACTTCGCTTATTTCATCAACTGTGAAACACACATAGAAATCTAAACTTTTCCCAGATGGTGGTGGCTCACACCTTTAATGCCAGCACTCAGGAGGCAGAGGCAGGTGGATCTCTGAGTTTGAGGCCAGCCTGGTCTCCAGAGGGAGTTCCAGGACAGCCAGGGTTGTTATACAGAGAAACCCTGTATCAAAAAACCGAAGGTGTGTGTGTGTGTGTGTGGCAGGGGGAGGGGGGGTGGCAGAATCCAAACTTTTCATTTTGAAACAATTCCAATTTCAGTTATTTTCATTTTGGTGGTACTAGAGATCAGACCCAGGGCCTGGCATGTGTTAATATACTAGCTCTCTGAACTAATCTGGACAGAGCTGGGGATGTAGCTAAATTAGCAGAGTGCTTGTCAAGCCTGTGCGAGATACTGGATCCAATCCCTAGTATGGTTGAGGTAGGAGGATCAGAAGTTCAAGGTCATCCTTGGCTATACAATGAATTCACAGTCAGCTTGAGCTAGATGAGGCCTGTGAAAAGATACACACACACACACACACATACACACACAGAGAGAAAAGCAGAAAGAAAGAGGGAGGGAGGAAGGAAGAGAAAAAAGGAAGGAAGGAAGGAAGGAAGGAAGGAAGGAAGAAGGGGTCTGGAGAGATAGCTTAGAGGTTAAAAGCATTTGTTTCTCTTGCAGAGAGGATCTATTTCCCACATGGTAACTCATCATCTCCAACTTCCATTCCAGGGAATTCAATGCCTTAAGACTCCTGCTGAGCAGGTGTGATGGCACACACCTTTGATGCCAGCACTCAGGAGGCAGAGGCAGGCAGAGCTCTGTGAGTTTGAGGCCAGCCTGGTCTAGGTGGAGAGTTCCAGACTACCTAGAGCTACATTATGAAACCTTGTCTCAAAAGAACCCCACACCAACCAACCAGCCAAACAAACAAACAAAGATGTCTATGGCCACCAGGCATGTACATACGTGCAGACAAAACACTAATACACATAAAATAAATTTTAAGAAAAAAATAGAAAGAGAGAGAAAAGAAAAGAGACAGGAAGGAGAAGGAAGATGTCAGACTACATAAAAGTTGCAAAATTTATTAAAAATAATCCCGATTCCCTTCTCTCCATTCCTCCAGACATTAGCCTATACTGAGCTTGGGTTTGTGAGGGTGTACTGAGCCCTAGAGGCTGATGGTAGATGATGGCTTCTCAGCTCTGTCTTCAGGAACTGCACCCGGCTAGCTGGAATGTGGAAATGGACAGGAGTATTTACAGCTCAGAAATTAGCTGTAGGAGTTTTGTTCCCCTAGAGGTTTGACGTTCAACAGCTTTCAGCATACAACCATCCATCAATCTCTCTTTTTAAATAATTTTCTCTGTGTACATAGAGGGGCTCTCTATATACATATTCTTTTATCTTCCTGATCTGTTTGAGGGTAGGTCCCCCCCATCATTTTACTCTTAAACACTCCCATATGTGTTTTCCAAAAATAAAGACATCCTCCTTTATAACACCGCAATGCATTTATTAAAATAAGCATGATTACAGTTCTGTCACCCGAGACACAGACCTCATCCAAATGTTGACAGGTATCCGACTAATGCCCTTTATAGGAAAAGAAGCAAATTGCTGTAGTCCCAGACCCAGTGCAAGAGCACACATTTCGTTAGCTTCTATGTCTCTAGTTTCCCTTACTACTAATTAGTCTTTCTTTGTCTTCCATGACCTTGACATTTCCTGTAGAGGACAGACCACTGACTCTCCGGAATGCACTTCAGGTTTCGTCTGCCTGTGTTCCCTCACGGTCAGATTCGGGTTCTGCATTTCGAAGGGGCGATAACAGCACAAAAATTCTGCCGTGGCTGGCTCAGTGAGTCCCACTCAGAAGCCCAGTGTTGATTTACCCCACTACAGGTTTCAGACCTTGGAACGCTTGATATTACTCGTGTTCCACATTGAAAAGATTCATTCCCACATCTCTTTGTGGTTAGCATCTTCCTTTGGCAGGGGGGACACGTTGGGACTGAAACTATCCTGCTTCCTATCACTCATTATTGGTTGTGTATTCTTTATCCAAAAACCCAAAGTGTTTTAAATGTTGGGGTCTTTAGGATGTGGGGATAGTCTCATAAACACGACTGGCTGAGCACCTGTTGTATGACTTTCTCTGGAGAGACCTGTCACATCAGTGACATGGTCACCAAAGAACCTGCCACCAAGTGAAGCTCAGTGAGCAACTGAGTTTGTTGCAGCAGTCACCTGCAGGAGCATGTATGACTCAGCTGGCTGCATCAGGAAAAAGCCTGAGGTAGCATGAGTGATCAGTCCTTAGGGCTGCATCACAGTACCAGGGAGCGCTTCTCCCTGAGCAAAGGTTTACTGCTAACTTCACCTGATCTGATAGAGAATTGTGAGTCTTGTAACTTTAAGTTCTTCTTCTTCTTCTTCTTCTTCTTCTTCTTCTTCTTCTTCTTCTTCTTCTTCTTCCTCCTCCTCCTCCTCCTTCCTCTTCCTCTTCTTCTTGCTCCTCCTCCTCCTCCTTCTTCTTTAATGTGCATTGGTGTTTTGTCATGGGTGTTGGGTTCCCTGGAACTGGAGCTGCCATGTGGGTGCCGGGAATCGAACCTGGGTCCTCTGGAAAAGCAGTCAGTGTTCTTAACAGCTAAGCCATCTCTCCAGCCCACTTGAAGTTCTTTGTACTTCCATGTGAGGTCCATGAGTCTTCCCACCTCTCTCCTTTAGATCTAGACTGCAATATTCCAAAAGGTTCTGAACACTGACAAGACATTCGAGACACACTGCTGGTGGTGCATGCTGGCACTTTAATCTCAGCACTCAGGAGGTAGAGGCAAGCAGATCTCTGTAACTTGAAGGCCAGCCTGCTCTACAAACTGAGTTCTAGGCTGGCTACCCAATAAAAACCCCTCTTACTCACTTTACTTTTGTTGCAAAGACATCATGACCAAAGCAACTTATAGATGCAAGAACTTTACGAAGTCTCAGGTGGTGAGACTATGGCCATCGTGGTGGGGAGCATGGCAGCAGGCAGGTAGCCATGGCACTGCAGCAGTTGGGGGTGAGAGAGTGGGCATGAGAGAAGGGGGAGGTGGATGGAGGAACTAATTGGGAATGGCCAGCATTTTGAAACCAAGAACCCCATCTGTAGATACATATTTCCTTCAACACAGTCACACCTCCTAATCCTTCCCAAAGAATTCCACCAGACAGGGACCAAGCACTTAAATATATGAGCTTATGGGGGCTATTCTCATCCAAAACCATTACAGATGCTGTTTCAAAATAGAAAAAAAAATACATTTCTGATCTTGGGTGGAGCATTTTAGGTTTTGGATATTCACACAAACACACTAAAATACGTGTAACAAAATTTGTTTTAAAGGAAGAGTGTGGTAGGGCATGGTGCCTCACACCTTTAATCCCAGTGTTCAGGAGACAGAGGCAGACAGATCTATGTGAGTTTGACGCTCACAACCTGGTCTACAGAGCAAGTTCCAGGACGGGCAGGGATACCCAGAGAAGACCTGCCTGGAAAAGCAAAACAAACAAACAAACAACACCCCCCCCAAAAAAAACAAAACAAACAAACAACAAAAACCCACAGAGCTTCTGGGACTGGGGTAACTCAGTGGCAGAGCTCCTGTCTACCATGCGCAAGCATGAAAACCCAGAGTTCAGTTCCCAGTATGAAAACAAAGAAGCATTGGTTGTGACTACACCACTACTTCACAGGGGTTTTTCCTTCTTTTTGACAGGGTTTCTCTGTAGCTTTGGAGCCTGTCCTGGAATTCACTCTGTAGACCAGGCTGGCTGCAAACTCGTAGTCTCTGCCTCCCGAGTGCTGGGATTAAAGGTGAGCACCACCATGCCCAGCTGTTTTTTTCTTTCTTAACACCCACCGGAATTGATAACATGGATTTGGGGGCCTCTCTTTGTTCTTATCTGCTGAATGCCCACTGAGGCACACCCCTGTCTACCTATCTTGAATTTATACCTGCATCCCCAGCTCCCAGTGCAGGCAGGCATTCAGTAATGATTTATGAAAAACTGATGGAGTTAATTTAATCTTCAGGATGAGCCAGCAAGCAGAGATGGTTCCCCCAGCTTTACAGACAAGGAAAGCCAACCTCCAAGAGCCGAGGTGTGTTTGCCATTGCTCTACCAGTAAGTGGTGGGATCCCTCGAGTTAAAACTAAGCCAGGTCAGATGCCGGTGTCCTTGTGCTGTGCTTCAGCAGAGGAAATAATGTTAGTGGTCCCCGAAGGAGTGTCTACATTCTTAGAAATTAGGGCAGCACAAATGTGACGTGGGAAAGGGCACAGGACGGGGCTGGTGTTGCAAAACTGGCTCCCAGGCGGCCTGACCCCCAGTTCATTCTTTGTCATTGCCACAGGACCCCCTGGCAGACTGGCTCTTTCACGGGAATGCGGGAGGATGAGGCTAAGACAGGCGGTGGTCAGCAAAGTGGCTTGGCTTTATCCCACCAGCCATTAGCAGGTATAACCGTGCCTTCTACAGTGTATGGGACTGACTGCTTGCTTTCTCTCTGGCTTCCCCAGGTACCTCCGATCCCCTGGAACATGCACACCAGCTGGGCAGAGCAGCTGTTTTTGCTTCATAGATAGGGGAAAGTGAACTCAGAGACCTTAAGCACTCACCAGAGGGCAAGACCCTCAGTTTGCCCATCTGTGCCGTGGGAGGATTGGATCTGGTGGTGGCACAGGTTTCTGCAGCATTTGCATGGCCTCCCCAGCTTAGACTTTCCCAGCCCTGCCAGGTGCTTGTGTGGAGATCGGAGGACAACTTTGTGGAGTCATTTCCTCCCCTTCCCCTTCACGTGGGTTTTGAGAACTAAACTCAGGTTTTCAGGTTTGTTCAGCAAGCCATCCTCACTCTAATATTGAACTTTTTTTTTTTCAAGATAGGGTTTCTCTGTAGCTTTGTTACCTATCCTGGAACTAACTCTTGTAGACCAGGCTGGCCTAGAACTCACAGAGATCCACC
Source organism: Bramus lutescens (assembly GCA_001685075.1). Taxonomy (NCBI): domain Eukaryota; kingdom Metazoa; phylum Chordata; class Mammalia; order Rodentia; family Cricetidae; genus Bramus; species Bramus lutescens. Next base: position 79,884 of record LOEQ01000009.1, read on the forward strand.
TGCCTCTGCTTCTGGAGTGCTGGGACTAAAGGTGTGCGCCACCACCTCCCAGCTTGGTTAAAAGCTCTTATTGCTCTTCCAGAAGACCTGAGTTCTGTTCCCAGTGCTGCACAGCTGCCTTGCTGTCCCTACTGAGCTTGCGTTCATACATAGGCAAGTAGGGGAGGTGTCCTCAGGCCTTGGTGGGAGCAGTTGGTGGAGTATTGGTTTAGCATGTACTAAACCAGTACTACATAAACCACCAGAACTACATAAACGTGGGTGTGGTGGTACAGACAGCCCTGTAAACCCAGCATTCCAGAGGTAAAGACAGAGGAATCAGAAACTCAAGGTCAATTGTACAGCAAGTTTAAGGCCAGCCTGGGATCCATGAGACCCTGTCTGCAAATAAAAACAAAACAAAATGGTTGTGGAATAATCTTTTTGTACACTGTGAAGATGTGTTTTTGCCAAGGCACCTTCTGATGGGCTTAATACATAGCCAAATGGTCAATAACTAGGCAGGAAGTATAGGTGGGACTTCCAGGCACTGAGAGGACTCTGGGAAGGAGAGAGACAGGGAAGCTAGTCAGATGCAGAATGAGTTAGACACACAGGATGGGATAGAGGTAAAAGCCATATGGTAGAATGTAGGTAAATGGGTTAATTTAAGTGGGATAAGCCCAAGCTATAGGCCAAACTTTCATAATTAATAAGAAGTCTTTGTGTCGTTATTTGGGAGCTGGCTGATGGGATAGAAAAAGACTTGTTATACATAAAAGTGCCTTTCTCCTCCCCCATCTTCTACCCCACTTGCTAAAGCCTGTTGGGAGGGGTTCTGTGAAGCAGGGTAAAGAGAGGCAATAACCAGGTCTGTCTGGAGTTAGGGCTTATCCCTGGAATTTATCTGGGACCTGTTATCTAAGGGGTGAGATGAAGGTCTACTTGGCAAGCAAATGGTTGTAAAGACCTGAGAATAGGCAGGAAGCAACCTGCCCAGATGCCTGGCCCTGCTTTCTCCCCAACATCTACTGGGGAAGGAGGTATAGCATCTCACAGGGAGAGAGTGGGGAGTGGTAGAGCAGAAAGCAGCCCAGCAGGAAGAAGTTAACCCCAACCTACTTCGTGTTCAATACTTCTGTCCTACCCTATCCACTGTCTGTTCCAGTGCCAGCCTTGGGCAAGGAGACCCTTGCAAGTGAAGAGGCTGCAGGTGACTCTAAAATGCTTCCATGTGCTCAGACAGGCCTGGGGTTGCAGTCAGAATGAAAGCCTGGGGCATTGCTCAGCCTGCTGTCCCTGGAGCCAAAACCCTTGGGAAGGGCCTTAAGTACCCTGCACTGGACAGGCCTAGATGCTCCTTAAAGGTGGCTTCAAAAAGCTCTGCCTCCTGCTGAGGACACACAAACACAGCTTCAGAGAGCTTAAATTCACGCTGGCCTGTAACCTGCAGGGCCTGCAGGTGAGCAAGCACAGATGTGTGGTCTCCCTCAGGCATGCACAAGCCCCACTACCTCTGCAGCTCTGCAGCAATTGTATACCTGCAGCTCTGTAGACCAGGCTGGCCTCATTTGTGCACAAATGTTATGTGAGGTTTTGTTTGTCTGTTTTCCTGTTTGGTTGGTTCGAGGCGCCATCCGTGACGCAGGGGCTTCCTCCACTGCTCTCTGTCTTATTTTTTTTGGGACAGAGTCTCTCACTGCACCTGGAGCTCATTGATTCAGCTGGCCACAGCAATCCTAGCTTCACCTCCCCCGTGCTGGGGTTTGTTTGGCAGTTGCTTGCTGCCATGCTTTGATGTGGATGCTGGGAATAGAACTCAGGTCCTCTGACTTGTATCGTATACGCATGGTTGACTGAGCCGCCTCCTCAGTCCCCAGTTGACTTTCTAAGACAGGGTCTCATTATTCGCTCCTTGCTGTCCTTAAACTTGAGGCAATTCTCCTTCTGCTTCCCAGGTGTTGGTTACAGGTACACCTACCAGGCCCAGCTGGGTTTTTTTTTGTTGTTGTTTGTTTGTTTTTGTGTTTTTTTTGTTTTGTTTTTTAAACGGTTTAAACTGAGTACTGTGACTAATGCCTATAATCTCAGCTCTCTGGAGGTGGAAGTAAGTTAGATCAGAAGTTCAAAGTCAGCATCCAGGACCTGGCAAGTTCCAGGTAAGTCTGGACTATATATGCTGAGGACAGAGGGGGTGGGGGAGGGGATTGAATAATTTGGTCCTGCTCCTAGACTCTTAGCACAAACAAAAATGAAACACAAACCTTGGACTGTACACTATTATTTGGACACAAGCTTCCTGCCTTGGTATCTTGTGCTTGGTAGTAAGGTAGCTACCTTATTCCTGAGACTGCAGCAAGAATTTCCAAGTCTCATATCCATCTCTGGGAGTTCTATGGTCCTCCGCCTGCTGCAGGGTTCATTGGGCAGGATCCCTTCCTAAGGCAGAGCGCAACACCCTAAGGACACATTCTTCAGTGGGAAGGGTTCTATACCACATTCCCCCAGAAGCACTCTGGGGCCCCTGAACTTCACAATGATAAGTGCTCCAACCCTTGATATTTTCCTCATTGTGAACGGGGAATGTAAATAGAGCTTAAAGAAAGTGTAAATAGTGCTTAAGTAAAAAACGTTATCCTCTGTGGAGGGATTGGCTTCCCGTTTCCTGTTTTTCCAGGTGAGATAAAGGGGTGGGGAGGGGGGTGGTTTCTGGCCAGCAAAGTGCAAACACAAGAAAGAAGGAAAGAAAGGGGGGGGAGGAAGGAAGAAGCCTTCTTCCTTCCTTCCTTCCTTCCTTCCTTCCTTCCTTCCTTGGAAGGCAGGCGGGCAAGGCAGGCCTGCGGGCAGACCCTCTGGCAAGGCTTGCCACTTCAGATGGTGGTAGGGTGGGTGGTTTAGAAGGAAGAAGGGCAAGGAGGGCTTATCTGGTTTCTCCCAATCTGAGGATTGAGTGAGAAAAGCAGGAAGGTGCAGTTGGTAACACTAAAGCTGAGATCTCGTGTAATTCCAGTTCAAGGCTCACTCTGAAATGAAATTGTTCTGTTGAGACTCTGGAAGGAAGCCTCCCTGGCTTCCTTACAGTACGTTACACCTCGATCACACCCTTCTCCTAGAAGCCCCAATCTCTACCAGGTCCTCAACTACCATGCCATCTCCGCCGTCCCTTCCATTCTGCCTCTGGATGACATACTGAGTTTTCCAGTAGCTTAATGTCCCACAGACACCTAGGATTCAACTTGTGCTGGAGGAGTCATGAATTTCTCTTTCCAACTCCTCCTGCAGGGAACTCAGGGATCTTCCCAATGTGCAGAACTCAGGGGCCATCCTTGACTTTGTGACAACTTGACTTCCACATTCAAAGCCTCCTGTGCTCCTGAATCTCCCCGTCCACTCTTTCTTCCCACCGTGGCTCCAGCTTTGGGGCACAGCTGTGTCCTGACACACCTCCGACTCCATGCAGGGCAACTAGCCTCTCCAGTTCGAGCCCCTCGGAGTCTTTTCATCGCCTGCAGGATGAAATCCAAATAATGCATCCTTTTGAATCTGTCCTCTACCCTGTGGGACCCACTTACAGGCTGTCCCCTAGACTTGGAACCACTGTCCCTTTCTGTGCCTGGCTAATGACTGACACCAAGTTACCCATCAGGCCTGGGTCCGGTACAAGGGGTCTCTCCTGTGAGAAAGCCTCCTTGTGTGCTTCTCTGGTGCTATGCACTGAGCTAGAGAACCTTTGTCCTCTGTGTAGGAACTCAGCCTCCAGCCGGAAACAGAAAGTGCTGGAGGAAGCCTGAGAAATCCAAGCCCTTGGAAAGCGCTGAGTGAAGAATCAGAAGTTCAAGGTCAGTCTGGGCTACCTGAGAGCTGTTTTTAAAAATAAAGGGTGGATATACAGGTAGCTCAGTTGGCAGAATGCTTACCCAGCATGTAGGTGCAGGAAACCCCGGGTTCCATGCAAACTTCATATGGTGGTCACCCCTGTATTTCTAGCACTGGGGAGGTAGGAGAATCAGGAGCTCAAGGTCACCCTTGACTACTTCAGTAGTTTGAGGTCAGCCCAGGCTACAAGAGACCTTGATTCAAAAAAATCAACAATAGGGGGCCAGAGAGATGGCTCAGAGGTTAAGAGCATCGCCTATTCTTCCAGAGGACTCAAGTTTAATTCCCAGCACCTACATGACAGTTCACAACCATCCATAGGTACAAGGGATTGAACCCTTTGTCTGACCTCCGTGGACTCCTGCACACACATGGTGTACAGACACAGACTCTGGCACACACACATATACGCGTAAAATAAAATGTGAAAAAAAACAACAATATTAAAATGTTTGGGTCTGTCTGACCTCCATACTCACTGTGACATATATAAATACACACACACAGTACATGTAAAATATACACACTTTTTTTCAGGAAGTTAGAGAGATGGCTCAGTCGTTAAGAGCATTTGTTGCTCTTGCAGAGGACCAAGATTCAGTTGCCAGCACCCAAAAGGTGGCTGACAACCATCACTAACCCCAGTTCCAGGGAATCTGAGCTCCCTACCACAACTTCTGGCCTCCAAAGACACCAGGCACACACTTGGCGCACATACACACACGTAGACAAAACATTCACTTACATTAAAAACAAAGAAAAAATTTAAAGACATCATTTACGCTAATAAATAAATAAATAAATAAATAAACAAACAAACAAAACGCCTCCTGGGCGGTGGTGGCCCATGCCTTTAATCCCAGCTGAGGCAGGCGGATCTCTGTGAGTTTGAGGCCAGCCTGGTCTCCAAGAGCTAAGTTCCAGGACAGGCTCCAAAGCCACAGAGAAACCCTGTCCTTAAACAAACAAACCGAAAATAACACCTGATGATTAAAAAGAAATAATGACTAAAATGTGGCTCTTTTAGTTGAGCGCCCACCCGGGTGCTCTGCTGAGCTCTGCTACAGGGAAGCAAGAGATCAGAAAGGGAAAGTTAGGAGAAGGTGAGAGAAGTGGGCGTGGTCTTCCGAGGAGGGCGGGGCGAAGCTCAGTCTAGCGCTGCCCTTGGGTGGCTCAGTTGAGCTGGGACAGGCTTGGCGAGTGGGCTGGCATGAGAGGCTGGTGGAAAAGAGAATGACTTCGGTAATTAGTCATCCCCCCTCCCCCACCTCCAGGGTGAGAGTGTTCTGCGGAGGTGGATTGAACAGATTTGCAGAAAGACAAACGGGCTAACAGCGGCTGGGGCCACCTCGAGTCTTCAGGCTGGGTAGCGGTAGCAGAGCTTTCTAGTTTTTTCTATACCGCCCCACTACCTTCAAGGTTCCGTCTAGAATGGAAAGTTGGAGGAGAAAGCAACATGTTTGCTTTCCTGACGCCTCCCCCACCCTCTCCGTGGTCTCCTAAGCCCGTGACTGGGGTCAGGGTGGTGTGCTTGCTATTCAGAAGTCTCAACCCAGAGGCTCGGATTTAGCCGAGGAAGTTCTTGGGAAACGCAAAAAGCTCTGAGACAAGATACCAGTATTAAAAAAAAAAAATTGTGCCAGGCAGTTAGATATATGACTGGAGGTGGAGGCATAGTCAGAGAGGTTCAAGACCGGAATACATAAGGCATTTTGGGCTAACCTAGGCTACAAGAGACCCTATCTATAAGTAAATAGATGATAAAACTGTTTCCCCTTTGATAGATTAAAAACAAAACAACTGTCTTTTTCTCCTGCTAATGGAAGAGGGAAGTAATGCACATTAGGTGTGAAGGGGAAGGAAATGATGGCCACCTGCTTCCACTGGTCACCCCTGGGGATGCTGGAGCCCAAAGTTAGGACTAAGTGGCCCTCTGCATCAAAGGCACACTTTAGCCTTCAATCTTTTTCCAGAACAGTAATTTTTTTTAACTTTTTAAAACTATGGTTCAGAGATAAGTGTGGTTACCCACCCCTTTAATCAATTCCAGTGCTCTGGAGGCAGAGGCAGGCGTATTTCTGTGAGCTTGGGGCTAGCATGGGCTACATAGTGAGATCGTTTCTCAAAACAACAATCTCAAAAACCATGATTAACACTAAAACAGAGTTCCCATGTCAGTCTATTAGATGTTTTAGTTGCAGTTAACCATACATATATGTACCTGGTGCAAAAATATTCAATATAGCATGTTCCTTTTGAACCAGGTGACTACACTTAGGGTCTCCTGGGTTTTGTTTTGTTGTGTTGGGAATGGAACCCGGGGCCTTGCACATGTTAGAAGAGCACTCTACCACTAGGCAAACCCTCAGACCTTGGTGTTTTGAGACTGAGTACCCCATTTTGTAGCCTGGTCGGGTTTCAGCTCCTGATAAGCTCCATCAGTGTGGGGATGGCAGGCCAGTGCCACTACACTCACTTCATGTCCTTTTGTTTTGTTTTTGTTGTTGTTTTTTTTAGATTTAGACAGGGTTTCTCTGTGTAGCCCTGCCTGCCCTGGAACTCTCTTTGTAGACCAGGCTGGCCCCAAACTCAGAGAGATGCCTGCCTGTGGGATTAAAGGGGCACACCACCACCGCCCAGCCTCTCAGATGAGTCTTAATTTACAGGTGGACACACATTCACATCCCAGAGAGTCTCTAGAGACTTGTTTCTTTAAGACTGAGCGAAAGCAACAGCCCAAGAAGGTGGGGTGGTTTGAGGCTGTTCATATCAGATAGGCTCACAGAGTTCAGGAACAGAATATTCCGTTGAAACAACTGGATAAAGAATCAATAAACTGGGCATGGTGGCACATGCTTTTAATCCCAGAACTCGGGAGATAGAGACAGGTAGATCTCTGTGAATTTGAGGCCAGCCTGGTCTAAATAGCAAGCTCCAGGACAGTAAGGGCCACTGAACGAGACCCTGTCTCAAACGAACAAACAGAAAAGGAGGAATTGGTAACATTGTAACTGTTAGTCCTGGAGTTGATGGCTCCAGTGATGGTAAATGGTCACGTGGCCCTCTGCGTTTATTTCCTTGTTGTCACTGCCAACTCTTGTAAATGCCTTTCTTTTTTTCTGCTTTAGTGGCTGTGTGAGGAGATGAAAGGGAGCCTTCTGAGTTGCAGGAGAAAGGAAGGGTGGAGCTGAGGTTTTAGCTGGCTGGGTGACTGGGTGAGTCATTCACTGAGTGGCTGGCCCTTTTCACCCATGTAAGGACAGGCTGTAACCACCCACTAACTGCCCAACTTGTGTCTGGACAGAAATGGGCATGTCTGCTCTGCAGCGGCCCCACCCATGCTGGGATAACCCTGTGAGTCAGGAAGGCCAGATCTATACTCGCTGCTTTTCCTTCGTCTCAGGCCTCAAAGCAGAAATGACCGCTGGGCCCACCTGTGAATCCAAGCCCACGCAGAGCAGATTACACAGCATGCTGACTAGCCCTGGGTAGGAGTATGGGAGTAGGAGGGGTTCAAAGTCATGAAGCAGGCAGAAGAGCTGGCACAGTGGTTAGTTAGTAAGAGCACAGTCTGCACTTCCAGAGGACCTGGGGTTCAATTCCCAGCATCCACATGGCACTCACAACTGCCTACAATTCTGGTTCCAGGGGATCCGACACCCTCACACCTATATGAGTGCAGGCGAAAACACCAATGCACATTTAGAAAGGAAAAAAAAGGTCACGAAGCAAAGTCTTCCATGCTCCCGTGCTCCCTTTCATGCTGTGCTCTCTCCTGGTCTCATTCCTAAGTGACCAAGATGCACTTACGTTGATTGGTTCTCTTTTCTGACATGAGTCTTTTGTTCATTAGTTTCCCCAGGGAGAGTTGGGAGTTCAGAGGTGGTGGGAGGATTGTTCCTGGTGCCTAAGGGAAACACCTAGGAGCCCAGGCTGGGTCAGGATTCAGGCACAATGTATGAGCTGTCAAGAACCAGGGTCAGTACTGGGCAGTGGTGGTAAAGGTCTTTAATCTCAGCACTCAGGAGGCAGAGGAGTGAGGATCTCTGGGTTTGAGCCCAGCCTGGTCTACAATGCAAACTTCAGGAGAGCCAGGGCTTCACAGGGAAACCCTGTCTTTTGAAAAACAAACAAACAAAAAAAGAACCTAGATCCGCAGCCTCCCTCATTTTGGAGATATAGAAACCCTGGCTCAGAGAGGGGTGGTGACTTATCCAAGGCCACATTGCTTCTCGGCAGTAGACTGGGGACTCCAGGGTTTCAGGCTTCCCTTGCCTCCCAATTTCTTCCATCCCCAAAGAAGTCATTATCAGTAGCCTAGACAGGAGTGGTGTTCTTTGCCTTTGACCCACTCGTTTTTGTGGTTGCCAAAGACAGTGCTAAATCCGCTCACCTCTCTTCCCTCTTCCTAATAGCTATCATGTGAGCAGCTTCTGCCCTGCTCTAAATGCAGGCCACCTCTTCCTACCTGCTTGGGTTCCCAGCCCCCAAAGAAAGGCAGTCTGCGCTTTTGTGTCTGGGTGCTATTTCATAAAGTTTGGTGTACCCAGGACTTTAAGAAATTACAGCCATCCTCTACTGTGTAGGTGACACCAGACTCATGGGGACATGCCATTACTGCAAGGCCTGCGAAGCTAGCCTGTCTAAGGTCACTGCTGCCAAGTTCAGGGCTGGGAGTTAAAGAAACCTGGGTCTGGTGGCTCCCAGAGCCTGTACTTTCAGTACCCTGAGGACTTGTGTCTAGTGTCCTGAAGGCAGAGAGCTGTGAAAGCAAGCTGGAGGCAACAGAGAAGAAAGTCTTGCTACTGATGGCCTCAAGAAATCTCAGGATCACTAGTGAGTCAAGGTGAAGTCAGAGTGGAGGGTTTCTGTTTGTTTGTTTTGTTTTTTGAGACAGGGTTTCTCTGTAGCTTTGGAGCCTGTCCTGGAAC
>LOEQ01000009.1:187052-197549 GCA_001685075.1 Bramus lutescens
ACCTTTGGAAGAGCAGGCAATGGTCTTAACCTCTGAGCCATCTCTCCAGCCCCTATTATTGCTTATTTTTAAATGTCCCCTCTGAAGAACACCTGCCTATTTGATTTCTTTGAAATCAAACTTTCTCTTCACCCTCCTAAGTGAGCAGTCAAGGAGGCACTGACATACAATTGTCAAATTTCCTGTGATGTAGCCAGTTTTATATGTAATAAGTTATATAAATGTGATGAACTTAAGCTCAAATCCTTGTTTGGTCATGGTAAGCCAAGAGGTAATGTCTTTCATGTAGAAAAATGTGATTTACTCTGCAATATGATTTCTAAAAATGATAGTGTGAAAGGCAGACATTGAATGGAGTGGCTCAGGAGTGGCTCTACATATGGCCAAGGTTGGCTTTGGAATGGAGACCCAGGCCTACATTGTATAATTGCAGTAACTCTTGGGCCTGGATTTAGCCCATACAGACTGATGTTTTGCTCCCCAACTAGTGTCTTGCTTCCCAACTAGGAAAGGCCACAGTCTTCAAAGTACAACCTCTTCCATGAACTAACAGGAAAAACAATGACCAATGATTGAGAAAAGACCAGGGTAAGTTGCTCTTTAGACACCAAAGAGGGTGCCCTCTGAATGTCAAACCGGTCACCCTGTTAATCCTCTTCCATCAGGTTTGATGTGTTCCTTTGTCCAGCATGCTTACCACCAGAGTTATAGCAATGGCCTTGGTACCCTTGGGGCCCAGCCCATGATGGTTGAGGTTCATGCAGGACTCCTCCATGTTCCGGATGAAGTAGGAGGCAGGCACTACGCCCACCAGTTTGCAGGCCTCCAGGTACAGTTCCTTCTGTCCAATGGTAAGGAATTTCTTTGTGTCTGTAGAGAAAGACAAAATGAAATAAGCTTTCTCTTCTATGCTGTCTTAGCTCCCCAACCTCCCCAGGGGAGGTGCTCTTCTGCCTGGACTTTCCTGGGATCTGCCTTTGTGGGTATGTGCTCTAGAACCCAACTTCTCCAGCTGTGGGTGCTGCTAGGTATACAGAAGAGTGTAACTAAATGTGGGGGGCACATTTGAAAGAAATTGGCCACAGTCAAAGGTTTCTCAAGGTATGATGGCCACAAGTTAGCTTACAATCGCACATGTGATGAATCCAACGTGTTTCTGGCTGTGCTTGCTCATGTGGCATCTTGGATCTTTTGCACAGGCTTCATTCTGAACACAGCATGCACACTTAGCACTTGACACACTCTTACACAGCAGAACACCACAGCTGCCAGAGCACCTGGACTGCAACTCCTGGTTCTTGCATATCAGGAACCACAGTGCATTTTACTACACAGACAAAGGCTCCCCCTCTTGTAAAACAGTGTTTTAGCCATGTAGTGGTGATGTCTGCTTTTAATCCCAGCACTGGGGTGGCAGAGGCAGGCAGGTCTCTGAGTTCTGGAACTATAGAGCGAGTTCCAGAACAGCCAGGGCATGAAGAAACCCTGTCTTGAAAAACCAAAAATCAAAACCAAACCAAACCAAACCAAAACCAAAACAAACAAGCAAACAACTCACGTGGCTTAACTATGAAAACCAGAGACTTTTAATATTTCTCAACCTCAGCATGCACACATCACAATAGTACATTTTTGGATTGGATTGGATTATAATACAATTGTGTTGTAGTCCAGTACAAAAATACTTGAATTGCTTAATTTAATTTTGAGACAGGGTCTTTTTTATGCAGCTGCTCTGTCTGTCCTGAAATTCACTATATAGAGCAGCCTGGTCTTGAACGCCCAGAAATCCAGCTGACTTGGCCTCATAGGTACTGTGATTAAAGGTGTGTGATAACACACCTGGCTACTATGCTTGATTTTTAAAATTCCTGTTTGAGTTGTTGACTTGGTGTGGGATATTCAGTCACACTGTGAACCCTGAGTTTGTGTTTGTGTTAATTAAAGAAAAATCAACCTTGGGTCAGAAGGCCAAGTTAGCAACTAGTTGGCAGAAAGTAGCCATAGAGAGTCAGAGGGTGTAGGGAAAATAATAGAGACATACAGGAAGCAATAGGGAGGGACTTAGTGTAGTAAGTGTTTTTTTTCCTGGGGGGGGAGCAGAAGGACACTCTCTCTTGGAGATGCCAGCAAAGGGAGGTAAGCTAGTTGCTCCTCAACTTCTCTGAGCTAGCCGGTTGTCACCGCAGCCTCTGACTCCTGAGTCTTACTGATAAATAGAATGCTAGAGATTTAATTAAAAGCTATATTAGGTGGCAGTGACAGAGCCAGTGCCTGGGGGAAAGGAATTCCCACCAGGCCTCAACCTCAGCGGTTGGGCTGCTCGCTGCCGGAGAAGTAGGCTGGTAACTGCAGAGCTGCAATTACTGGCTGAACAGTAGCAGATTAAAGTACATCTGCGATGGATGGAAAACCAACAGTGGCTCAAGGTTCACAAAGGAGTTATTGAATCCGCTTTGGCTTGGGATTAGAAAACAATTTCCACCAACGACTGAAATGCTTATATACATACTCTGTGTGTGTGTGTGTGTGTGTGTGTGTGTGTGTGTGTGTGTGCATGCGCATTTGTCAGAAGTCAACCTCAAGGGACATTCTTCAGGCATCTTCACCTTGCTTTTGAGATGGTTTCTCCTGTCCTAGGACTTTCTGAGAAGGCTAAGCTGCCTGGCCAGTGGGCAAGGGATCTGTCTGTCTCTGCTGCCCCAGTGCTGGCAGCAGAGGAGCAGAGCCCCAGGCTCAGCTTTTGTGTGTGGGTTCCAAAGACTGAACCCAGGTCTTCAGGATGCAGCAAGCACCCTACCAACTGCCTCTCCAGCTCTCCAGATACCATTTTGTCATACATTTTTATGTAAGAATCATCCTTAGCCTTGATGGTTATAAATTAAAATGCTGGTCTCCTTTCAAGACTATTGGGGATGTTGTAGGTCCTACAATATCAACCAACTAACCAAGATTTAGGTCTTTTTGTTGTTTTGAGAAAGGGTTTGGATGGTCTGGAATTCACCACATAGACTCGGCTGGTCTTGAACTCATAGAGATCCTCTTGCCTGTGCCTCCTGGGTGCTGAGACTAAAGGCAAGATTGGATTTTTTATATAAAAACAAACAAGCAAGTGCATCTATCTGACTACTACTTGAGTTTGCTTTTTATCTTTAACAAATGTGAAATTATATATACCCCAAAAAGGAGCTATTCTAAAATAAATTTGTTATCTGTAAATGTTAGACCCGTATGCCTATTTTATATACGTGCATTCCCAGGGTGGCATAAGAACTGCTCTGACGCGAAGGCATCGTGAGTGGAAAGTTTAAGAGTCCTGCACTAGCTGTAGACTTCAGGCCCAGAGCCAGGAGTTTGGGAAGAGAAGGGATACTAACTTCAGATAGCCCGGGTGAACATATCCCTTTGGTTAAGAGGAAAGGCCAGTGGTTGTATGTCCCAGGCCTTGGGACAGGAAACAGGAACAGTATGCCTTTGTCATTTTCCCAGGCTGGCTACATTCAAAGACTGGTCATAAGCGGTATTTAAAGGCCCAACCCTTCTGTCTGCCTTTGGACACTGCAGGGCCAAGTAGTAGCCCATAGTTGTTTACTTTTGGTGGTTGAAGGCATCTTGAATTCAATCTTAGTTTCACCGGCACTGCTTTTTATTACTGCTATTATTTAATTTTTTGGATATAGGTGTCTGGCCTGCATGTGTGTCTGTCTACCATGTGTGTGCTGTAGTCCGTAGAGACCAGAAGAAAGTGTTGGATCCCCTTGTATCAGAGTTAGAGATGGTTGTGAGCCATCATGCAGGTGTTAGGAACTGAACCCGGGTCCTCTGGAAGAGCAGCCAGTGCTCTTCACCACTGAGCCATCTCTTCAGGCCCAGCTAGTCTTCTTAAAACATAAGCTGTGGCTGGTGGTGCTGATTGACAGCTGAGTGAAGCCACCAGGTCACAGCTGTGTGAGTCCTTGGCTTGATTCCCCAGCACCACAAAAAACTGTGAGCCACGAATCAAGCTTTGCCAGAGATTTGGAGAAGCACCTGCTTAAACAAAAAGCCAGTCTTTTTTTTTTTTTTAAGACACACTTGTATCCCATCAGATTATTTAAACAATGAACCCCCAGAAATTAGAATTTCCCAGGTGTCTCATGCAGGGAGCAGGAAAAGGTTAAAGCCTGGTGCTAGCTGGAGTAGGAGCTTGTCTCCTGGAAAGAGAGTTCACACAGATCTCACAGGCAGTCAGATCACCCTGAAGGGCAATGGAGCAGAGACACTGATGGTGACCTGGACCACACTGGCCTTGGACTGCCCAGCTATGCACACCTCTTGCCCTCTATTTAAACCCAAACCTTATGCCAGGATCCTGAAGATGGACTTGGCAGGGGTAGGCCGCTGGGTTTCTTTATTTCGTCCTCTTCATAATGAGGTCACGTGGAGTAAGTCTCCTTTTTTATGGACTTGGCAGGGGTAGGCCCCTGGGTTTCTTTATTTCGTCCTCTTCATAATGAGGTCACGTGGAGTAAGTCTCCTTTTTATGCTTTTCATTCTTAGTTGTTTCTTTAATTGACCTATTGCGGGTGGGTGGCTGGACCCAGTTAAGGCTGTCAGGGTCGGGGCAATCAACAACTAGGGCCCTGACCTGAACATCCCTGGTAACAGACTCTAGACAACAAATTAACCCAAATCAGCCAAAACCAAGCAAGCTTGTACCTTCATGGGCTTTCCTATCCTGGTGGACTTTCCCCCGTTAGACTTTGTGTCCCCAATGACAAATGTAGACACAGATTCCAAACAGTTGACCAGTACTAACAGAACAAGAACCCCAGCTCTCTATTGCAAGCCCTTGGGTTCTTTTTTCTCTAGACTTCAGACCAGCCTGGTCCAAGGTCAGTGGGCATCAAGCCTTCCTGGATGAGGGAGAAGGAGATGGAGCTAGGAGCCTCAGGCAAAACATCCAGTGTTGATCTTTGTCACGTCAACTAGGTAAAATGAGGTGTTGGAGGCAGAATTAATGGCTGGGCTGTGATGGCGCATGCCTTTAATCCCAGCACTTGGGGGGCAGAGGCAGAAGGATCTCTGTGAGTGCAAGGCCAGCCTGGTCTACAGAATAAATTCCAGGACAGCCAAGGCTACACAGAGAAAATCTGTCTCAAAAAAAAAGAAAGAAAGAGAGAGAGAGAGAGAGAGAAAGACAGAATTAACAATAGCCTTAAAGTGCAGAAGAAGCAAGAGAACCACAGGATGACGGGGAGCAGTGGGGAGGGGTCTGAGCAGAAGAGGGAATTTGATGCTGACTGGTAGGATGGTCTTATAAGCTGACACTGGGGGTAAAGGGCCCTTTGCCCTCCCCCTATTGATGGAAGAATCACTAAGTGCCACCCATGTTCAAGAACACAGAAGAGGGTGGGGATAATGATGCATAGACATAATCTCAGCACTTGGGGGTGGGGGGTCAAAAGGTCAAAGTCATCCTTGGCTATGTAGTGAATTCAAGGTCTGTCTGGACTACATGAAACCTTGCCTCAATAAAACAAAAGCCACAGAAAGGAAGGGTATCTCAGGCTGGACTAAGCTAGGAAGCTGAAGGCTGCTCCTATCCAGTGGGACCAGCATCATTCTCCCCTTGCTTCACAGATGCTCACAGATAATCTTTCTTGGTACCCCTCTTCTTGGGGATAACAGGAAGGAAGGGATGCTGGTGGTGCTGTTTGTGAGAACAGAGTGTCTGCTTCGGCTCCATCCGCTGGGGTAACCAGGCATGCTTGCTTTGTTGTAACAAAGCTTGGGACTCTGAAGCAGGAGAAATGAGAGCTCCCAGGTGACCAGAAAGTCACAGGATTAGGGCAGCAGAGACGCTCTAGGGTACTGCATGGAACACTGAATAACAAAGACAGGTCAAACGTGGCATCACGTTTGTGGAACCCTGGCCAGCTCTTAGTGGCTTTGGGTGACTCTCACAATCTTTAAGCTGCGGTTTCCTTTTTAGAAAAGATGTAATAAAGTCCACCTTCTTGGACTACGAAAAAATTTCGTAAGAGTCACATGGGGTGAGGTGAGGTAGAGTAAGGTGGGAGAGGTAGCTCAGTGGTTAAAAGCACATACTGCTCTTCCAGAAGACCTGAATCCAGAACCCAAGTCAAAAGACCTGCAACTGTCTGTAACTTCAGCTCCAGGAGGTTATCTGATGCCTCCGGCCTCTGTGAAAGCAATTGCACTTGTACACACACACAGCCACATGGGAGAGATTTAAAGACCAGAAATGTCTGTGTGTTGCTTTAGATTGTAACAACAACCTGCTCAGAAGGTCCTGTGTGGTCCCCAGCCAACCAGGAGGAGCAGGTAGTCTAGAATTGAGCATAGCCTTCCCGCCCCCGTCTTCCAGTAGGACAGAGAGAAACATTCTGGTGGAACCAGATCTCTCCAGTTTCTGAGGAAGCTGGTAGGCCACCCACCTTTCATCCATCAGATGTTACCTCACCTTCAATTTCCAAGTCGGTTTCTGAGTCCTCCCTGGTGGGTTTCTCTTTCTCAACACTGGGTGGGGCTTCTGCTTCGCAATAGAGGATGTCATCGCTGTTCTGCAGTGATGACATGGTTTCTGTCTCATCTGGAAGAAAATCCCATCCCATTCCAGGAATTAAACCTGCAGCCCATTGGGTGACACCTACCACCAACTCCCCTTAGTCTCTGCCTCCCTCCTCTGCCTCCCAGGTCCTGCCTACAGCCTTTATCCCATAACTCACATAGCAGCCCTGATGAGGAAACCCCCTTCTATAAGATCTCCATATGGAGTTGGATGGTGGTGGCACATGCCTTTAATCTCAGCATTCGGGAGGAGGAGACAGGAGGATCTCTGTGAGTTCAAAGCCAGCCTGGTCTACAGAATGAGTTCCAGGAAGGTTCCAAAGCTATAGAGAAACCCTGTCTCAAAAAAAAAAAAACCCCACAAAAACAAAGCAAAACAAAGACCTCCATATGGTTGAATTGATGGAGTCCCGTGTCCCTTGTCAGTGGGCAGCTCCAGTCCCCTTCGCCAATCTGCCTGCTTTTGGTGGGGTCTCTGCTCACACTCCTCCCTTACGATTTGCATGGAAGGATTTTGGGGTTTTCTGTTGAATCAGTTACTCGTTATGGTAAAAGGATGTGTCCCAAAGCCTGGGCTACTTCATGGTCACACACTGTGCCGCTGGGAGGTAGGTGAAGGGCAGGACAGGTGGGGACTGGGATCAGAGGCAAAGGAAATAGGCGGGGGTCAGCTTCAGGGAGCAGAGGAGACAGTCAGATTTCCAGGAAGCTGGTCTTGCTTCCCTTCCCTCAAGTCTAGCACTGTTTCTGGGCCTATGAAGGAGAGGCTTAAAGATGTCTCCGGAGTTGAAGTTCATAGCTACAAGCTAAGCACACTTGTCTTCACTGGACGAGGCTCTGCTGAGAGCAGCCGTGCCTCTTTCACACTGGCCCCTGCACTTGCTGGATGCGGCTTGTTCTCTGGGCTGCTGAGTGGTGGGCTCCTGAAAGCCACACCCAAGACTCAGAGATGAATCCTCTGGCCTCAGCAGGCCTCAGGGGTTCAAGAAGTCACACGTGTGCTTCCAGAAGGCCTGGTAGACAGGGCCAGCCTGCTCTCTCTCTCCCTTACCTATTTTTATTTATTTTTATTCTTTGAGAATTCCATACATGGCTACCCATCCATCTACTCTGAGTGGGTTGAGCATTGCGTGCCCCTCCCCCACCTTCACAATTCAGATTCTAGGATGGCGGACTTCTTAATGATCCCAGGTAAGTGTGTGTCTTCGTTTTTTTTTTTTCTCCCAACAGAGCCAAGTCCCAATATTTATCCTCAAGCCTCTGTGCCAAGTTTCCATGCGACGGTTAATTTGAGTAGCAGTGACCTGGTGGTTAGAGAACACTCAGCAGCTGAGCTGCCCAGATTGCTGCCCTGTGCTCTGAGAGAAGGGGTACATTTCTGAGTCTTGGCTTCTTTGTAATTCAGACAATGAAAGAAAGGAAGGGAAGAAGGAAGGAAGGGAAGAAAAGGAAGGGAGAAACAAACATGTGCTGGGAGGAGTGCATAAATGTGCGCTTGCAGTTGCTTGTGAGGGCCAGAAGAGGGCGCTGAGTACCCTGGAATTGACTTACAGGTTATTGAGTTCCTGGGAATGGAACTAAAGTTCTCTAGAAAAGCAAAAAGCTCCAAGTGCTGATCCATCTCTCCAGCCCCTCAAACAAGTTTTAGAACTCCACTCAACCAGGGGGATGCAAGCAAATTAACAACGGTTGGTCAATTCATGTGGTGTAAACGTTCCCAATATGGCTGGCTTCTAACTATCAGTGTGTTGTCAACCAGTCCACAAAATGAAAACTGACATTGGGTAGGGCTCTTAAGAGCCAAGTCTAACACCACAACTCACTGTATTTGAGTTGTTTCTAAACCCTGCCACTAACATAACACACCATCTCCATTGCAGAGACTCAGGGAGAAGGAGGGCTTTGGGGGGTGGTCTACCTGATCACTGGTAGAGATGGAGAGAGAGATGGGGGGTCTTTTCACCTTTGGTCTCAGACTCAAGAGGCTCATCATCAAAATAGTCCATGCTGCCAGGACTCTCTTGGGTGCTGGTGACCGCTTCTTGTCCCCTGATGGCTGCTTCCCTAAGATCCACACCTGTCCATTCAGCTCTGTTTCAAACTATGTGCACTGCCCTCTCCAGGGCGAATCCCAAGGGAACCTGCAGCTAGTTTTTCATCCCAGCAAGCTTGGAGGAGAGCTGGCTTTGGTGGGAATCCGGCCTGCATGGGTTTGCCTCCACCTCTGTCTGGGGGAGGTAGCTAGGCCTGGGACTCATTGGGGACAATGGTAGAGCTCTATTCCCCCAGATCCCAGTCAAAAAGGATGGCCACCCACTTATGACTTTGTGATGTAAGAGCTACTGTCCTTTTAACTTCAACATTCCATGATCTCATGTGGTCATTGTGATCCCTGAGGGTGGATCCAGCAACAACAGGCCTCCCGCCCCTTGGGTGGCTCTGGTGGTCATCTTTTCTCATACGTTCGCTGGGTCCAAGCCCAGACTTGGCTGAGAGAGCTTGGGTACTGTGGGGGGACCTCTTAGTAGCAGCCTATTTCCCTCTGAGTCAGTACCAAACCCAAGGCTCTTAGTCAGGTGACTGTGAAGCGCCACCACCATGTTTTTCTCTCAAGGTGGCTGTGCTTCAGGTACAAAGTATTTCAGTGATGGGTGAAATCAGTTTTCTTCTGTCCCATTCTTCCTTTTGGCTTGCACCCTTGGGAAAGCATCCTCACCCTTGGAGCAGCAGGACGAAAGCAAAACACCACAAGCTTATGTTCTATCACTACGGCTTGCTGCGACCACAGCATTGTTCAAGCCGAACCGCCAGGCTGTTTAGCTGGAGGCCAGCATTCCCACGCTCAGGCAGGATTCCCACGCTCAGCCGTGTTGTTCCCATGTGGAGCTGAAGTTCGCTTGCCTCGTGGTGTCAAGAGAACCTGAGGGCTTGTCTGCTGCTCTTTGGTAAAGGCTTCAGAACATCAACAGTCAGGTCAGTGGCTGGAATACATAGGGGAAGGCAGGTGAAAGTCCCCTTTGTCATTGACGAGGTGAAGATCTAGAAATCAGGCTTGGGAAAATGATAGTCACGGGTGTGTATGTGTAGCAAGAGGACTTCTCATCGGTTCTCTTCTTCCATCTTGCTTGTGAGGCCAGGTTGTTTTGTTTGTGTTGTAAACTATATTGTGTCCCAGGATAGCTGGTCCATGAGAGGCCAATTCTCCCGTCTCCCCAACTCACCACAGGAATGCTGGGATTACAAACGTTCACCACATCTGCATCTTTCCCTAGGTTCTGGGGACTGAACTCAGGTTGTCAGCTGATCTTTGTGCATGAGGCAGAGAGTCATTTGTGCCTGCTCAATTGTCTCAGCATGGCCCCTAAAAGGACTCTTCCCACTTAAGTGTTCCCATCATTTTCCTTCATTGTTGAAATTGTGCCCTTTTGGTTTTGTGTCATAACCAACCAGGCCAGGTGGCACTTGCCTATGATCCCAATACCCAGGAAGCAGAGCTGGGAGGATCACAAGTTCAAGGCCAGCTTGGACCATAGTTTCAAACCAAACCAAACCTCAGAGTGCCACATTGTGCCGTCAATTAAACCACCGTGCTTTAAAATGGCTGCTTTGTGAGACCGTCCCCTACAATGCTCACAGGTGGGCCTGAGGGCTCCTGGGAGATGAACTGATGCTGCAGGTAATTCATAGATCAGGCTGCTATGGTTTTGGAATACATCAAAGAGGATCATTTTCTGGGGCAAGGTTTGGATGTCAATGCAAACAGGATGATAATTGGGCTATGGAGATGACTCAGTGGTTAAAACCTCTGGCCACCAAGCCTGATAGAGCTAAGTTAGATCCCTGGGACCCACATGGTGGAAGGAGGGAATGGAATCCTGGAAGCTGTCCTTTGATTTCTACGTGTGTGCTGTGGCACTAGCCTTA
>LOEQ01000009.1:207510-219529 GCA_001685075.1 Bramus lutescens
GAGGGGTGTGCCCTTAGGTGGGTGGGCTCATGTTACATAGGCTTCTCACTGCGGCCTGTCATCTGCTGCCCTCTCCAGTTCAATTCTGGTTGAGAAAACACCTTATGCTCAGAAGGCAGAGGCTTTTAAACTTCGGCTTTGGAGCAAGTGTTTAGAAAGAGCTGTGATAGGTTGGATGCCTAGGTGAGGGGGTGGTGGTTACTTCTGCACAGTCTGCCTTCTCTCTGCTTTTGAAATCCACAGGCTTTCATGCAACCCCAATTTTTCTTTGAGGTCCCTCAGAACTCCCAGACTTTTCTCCTGTAGCTTAGGGGGCAGTATCAAGAAGGGTTTTCTTAGAAATAAGAGGTCCAGCTGCATTCTGTGTCTTTTCTCTGTGGAACTGCACACTGTTGGCGATGGATACTATATTTTTATAATAAATTAAAAAATTTTAAAACACTGTCTCCACTAGACTGCTAGCTTCAGCAGAGCAGGGGGCTCACTGTAACTCTTGCCAACACATGGCTTGCTGGAGGTCATAGGTTTCCAGAGAATTCAGGAAGGCTTTGGGTGTCCATACTTCTCAGGAATGGGAATTCCTACAGAAGTCACTGTTTAGAGAGAACCTAGCATATTCCTTTAATTATGTGGCTATCTAGTGTCTACAATGGTAGTCTTAATATTAGTCCACATGTTTCCTACTCAGTAGAATTCTAGGGATCTTAGAGGAGCCTTCCATCCACACATTCTAAAGTGGCAGGTATATTAATTTTGTGTATTTAATATTTTTAAAAAAGATTTGTTTAAGAAGCATTCTCCCCTTGAAAAACAATTACACCAATATTATCTGCTAAATTGGAAAACGAGGGCTTTATATCCATCAACCAAAGCTCCTCTGGCATGTGTTTCAAGGAACAGATATTTAGCAAGTTCCTAACTGAATCCCAGCAACTAGCCTGTGGCTTGAGAGCGTTCTTGGCAGTTTAGAGTAGACCATTTATTGTGTTGTAGGATGCTTGGTGTCACAGTTGCGGCCTCATAGTGGTTCTGGACATTGCTGTTCCCTAAGGGCAAAATCTGCCTCTCTCAGTTGAAAAATATTGATGTAATTTTTTTTTGATATTTTTGAGACAGGGTTTCTCTGTGTAACAGCCCTGGCTGTATTGGAACTCAAATTGTAGACCAAGCTGGCCTCAAACTCACAGAGATCTGCTTGCCTCTGCCTCCCAAGTGCTGGGATTAAGATGTGTGCCACCACTGCCTGGCTACTGACTTTAATTTTTAAAAGATTTATTTATTATTCTGTGTGTTTGTGTGTGCACAAAATGTATGTATGTGGGGGGGCTTGCTGTGGCGTTTGTGGAAGTCAGAGGACAGCTTTGTGGATTTGGTTCCTTCACCCTTTTTGGCAAGTGCCTTTACTTGCTGGGTCATCTTGCTGGCCCAGATTTACCTCTTATTCAGAGGGACATACATTCATATATTTCACGTGGATGTTTGAATGTCACCATTTTGAGGTTTTTCATCCCTCTATAAAACTGCCAATAAAGTGGGTGTCTAATGGTTGTGGGCCACCAGTGTGTGCATGTCATTTGTTCTGAGATGTGAATAAGTGCCCTGGCGTGTGAGCATGTATGGGGGGTGGGTTACTTGCTGTCATCACAACCTTACTTGAAGCTCCAATTTTAGAGTTCCTGCCTGCTTTATTGCCTGTTGGCTGTCATTCATGGTTGCTGTAGCCGAGATGACAGCTGTCTTGTAACTGTCGGTTGCTGGTGCCTTCTAATTTACAGTCTCTGACATGTTAGGGAGTGGGAAAACAGATAATGAGGTTTGTGAAAATGTCACGAGTGGAATGAATAGCTCTGGGAAGAGGCCCAGGGATTTTGTTAAAAAGTAAGTTGATTTTTAAGGCTGCCCACTTTATTATTATCATTGGAATACTTTCTTAGACTGGGGAGTCTATAGAGTTTGAAACCTCTTGGGAGTTGCCTGGTTTGCATAACTCTGCCTCTTAAGGTCGAGAGTAAGCCCTTCTGAAGGAGCACTGTTTAGGGTCAGCTTTGTTAATTCTGTTACAAAGCTGTGATTCGGTGATTATTTCATCGTGTGTTAGTTCTAATGTAATGTGGTTTTCAGTCCCTGAGAATTGATGTTAAAAGTAGTGTTTACTTTAATTCATGAAGAATGGCTCAGTGGTTAAGAACACTGGCTACTTTTCTAGGGAACCCAGGTTTGATTGAGTCCCAGCCCCTACGTGGTGGTTTACAACAATCTGCAACTTCAGGCCCAGGAGATCCCACACCCTTTTCTGACCCTGTAGGTGCCAGGCACTCACATGATACACAGACATACACATAGACAGAACATCCATCCATACACAAAATAAATTAAAAACTAAACAGTGTGTTTACCTCCAGGAAAAGAGATGAGGTTCTATGTGCCTATCTGTATTCTAGGTTATCCCCTGGGATTGGCTGTTTTTTCATTATTGCATTGAAAGGTACAGGAGCCAAACCATGCAAATTGGTTAATACTTGTAAAGCAATTAAAACAGTATCTGGCACATAGAAAGCACTGCTAAGACGATGCTCCAGGCAGTAAGTAGGGAAGGCTGTGCAATACAATATGAGTGAAGTGGCTGTGATGATTGTTCATATGGGGCTTCTAGTCTAGCTGGGGAATACTGTGGCATCAGTAATGCTATCTTATAACCTGATATTTTGGCTTCCTTTCCAGATGCTTTCTTTACATGTCGAAAAAATGCCCTTCTGGTGAAGAGCTCGTGCCCCCAGGTAGAGGGTAACTTTTCCATGGCCCCTCAGGGGCCTGACCAAGAGGAGTGTGAGGGCCTGCTGCAGCAGTGGCAAGAAGAAGGGTGGAACCAGGCACTCTCAACTGCCAGTGAGTGTCCTCTTGCAGATAAGGGACTAGCTGAGAGCAGTCTGGCACTCCTGATGGATAATTCTGGAGAACAGGATGCTGCCTCGAAGGACAAGTGGTCCAGCAGGCAGCTGAGTGACCTTCGGGCAGCAGAGAGCCTGGACCAGCCTTTCCCTGAGGTGCTAGAGGAGGAGCCACTGGCTGAGGTTGAGGGCCCTCTGTGGGCAGCTGTTCCTGTGCGGACAGGGCCCCAGTATGCAGACTGTGCTGTCCTCCCAATGGGCGCAATGGCTGCAGAGCACTGGGAAGAGGACCCTGCAGTGGTGCCCCAGGAAGAGACGTTCATGTGGCCCTTTGAAGGCATGGAGCAGCTTCAGCCTCCCCTAATAGAAATACCTTATCATGGTGAGTCTGGCAGCCGGCATAGTGAGCCATGGTGGCAGGTCCTGTAGTGGGGAGTTCTGCTGCTACTCTTAGTTTTTCTGAGACTCTTGCAGGGTCAGACATCGGGGGTGGGGTGGGGTAGAGGAGTGTCTTAAAGGTCATCGCATCTGTCCTCACGGGACTACAGATGAAAATGTCACAGTGCAGAGAGGCAGTGGAACCTGTCTATGTTTTGCAGTTAGGCAGTGGTAGAACCGAGGCCTGGCCTTAGCTGGCCTCTCTACATTGTTGCTTTTCAGGTGTGACAGGGTGTTGTGGAGGCAAGGGTAAAGAGCTCGCAGACCTCCACTCTGCCTCAGTGAGAGTGACTGCCTTCATTTTTGTTACATTTATTGGGAGTCTATGAAGTTGTGAAGAAAATTCTATGGTTTAAATAGGGTTTAAATCTGTTCAGGTGCCTCATAGTGTAACCAGAACCCAGGTACAGAGACAGAAAGCACTCAGGAATAAACAATTACTCTAGAGGCGTCCTTAACCCCAGGGGACTATTAATCACAAAAGACATTATTCCCCAGAGGCTCATGGTCATATTATAGGTGGGAGCTTGTTAGATTCCTGAGTATTCTTGAGCATATGCTAGTGCTAGGTAACCAGGGGAGACAGTAATGGACAGGCGGAGATTATCTCTAGCTCCGAGGAATTTACTATCAGCTCCAAAAAATGCCCTTAGAGGGATGGGTGGCAGAGGTGATGGAGAAAGGAACCTCAGGCATGACATTGTGACTCTGGGTGATAGTGGCTTGGCCTCTGGATAACTTTCATGTGTTCTGGAACTCTTCTCTTGACCCCTTTGCAGAAATCCTGTGGCGAGAATGGGAGGATTTCTCCACGCAACCAGATGCCCAGGGTCTGGAGGCAGGGGATGGCCCTCAGTTTCAGTTCACGCTGATGTCATATAACATCCTGGCCCAAGACCTGATGCAGCAGAGCTCAGAACTCTATCTGCATTGCCATCCAAATATCCTCAACTGGAATTACCGCTTTGCCAACCTCATGCAGGAGTTCCAGCACTGGGACCCGGATGTGAGTGTAGAGGGAGA
The DNA here is from genome assembly GCA_001685075.1 of Bramus lutescens. Classification (NCBI taxonomy): domain Eukaryota; kingdom Metazoa; phylum Chordata; class Mammalia; order Rodentia; family Cricetidae; genus Bramus; species Bramus lutescens. The sequence continues at coordinate 211,860 of LOEQ01000009.1, forward strand.
TGTGCCATCTTTCATAGGTGCAGAAAACCCAGACTGCTTTCTGAGGCTCAGGGGGAATGAGTTCCATAGCTATTCAGATGATGGCAGTAGTGCCAGACAAGCCAAGATTATCTTTGGCTCTATGGATGACAGATAGGTTTGAACTTGCCTGCCCTGGACTCAAGCAGATGCCAAGGCGATTCCCTAGTGTACACTTTCTAGTCCCCTATACGGGAATTCACAGGATGGGGAAGCCTAACATACCTGTTGTTGCTGGTGGTGACTGTCTAGGAAGTCAGCCCTGTGGGAAGTTTCACTATGACCCCCAATCTGTTCTGGGGCCTGCTTCTAGGGAGTAGGAGTTACATTGCTTCTGGCCCTTGGGAGTGATTAGTTCCTTGTCAATTTCCCAGATCCTGTGTCTTCAGGAAGTCCAGGAAGACCATTACTGGGAACAGTTGGAGCCCTCTCTGCAGATGATGGGTAACTGCATCTCCCCATCGTGTGTGCCAGCCCTTCCTCCTCCAACCCTGCAGACTCTCTGAAGAGCTCTCCCCCTCTTTGTATCTTAGCAAACCAGTAGCCTCGCCTGTGGGCTAGTTCTTAACATGTGTGGATGAGAAAGTAGAGCTCTAGTTTTTTAAATTTTTGAAGTAACCAACTCCATGAACTCCAATGAGGCTGCATGTTATTAATCCCATTTTACAGATGACAAACAGGTTCCAAAAATTGGTGTGACTTGCTCAGAATCCCCAAACTTCAAATCTAATAAGTTGTGGAGCCAGGCAGGACTCCTATTTGTCTGACTCTAGATTCAGGGCACCAGGGACTGGGGAAGCCACGTTGCTGATAATCCACTGGGTCATAGGACTCCCATTTGGAGCCAGTTTTGCCTCTGATGACAAGCCTCTGTTCTTCCTGCTGTGTGTTGCTTGTACTCTTCTCTTGCTCTTTCCCTGTCTAGTCCCTCAGGGTTCTGGTTATAGCTGGAACAGAATCTATGTAGAACCCAAAGGTGGCAAGGGCTCACTCTTAAGGGGCTCCCTCCAGGATCGGTGCCTTAGGCGCAGACCGTTTGTGCTGCTGCTGTGGTTAGAAGGGATTCAGGATTCACTGACTCTGACCATCTCTGTGGTGGTGTTTCCTTACAGGCTTCACCTGTTTTTACAAGAGGAGGACTGGGTGTAAAACGGATGGCTGCGCTGTGTGCTACAAGCCCACCAGGTTCCGTCTGCTCTGTGCCAGCCCTGTGGAGTACTTCCGGCCTGGGTTAGAGCTCCTCAATCGGGACAATGTAGGCTTGGTNAGAAGGTCTCGGGCAAGTCTCGGTGGCTCCCCTGTGTGTGGCAAATACCCATGTCCTGTACAACCCACGTCGGGGTGATGTCAAGCTGGCCCAGATGGCCATTCTTCTGGCTGAAGTGGACAAGGTGGCCAGGTTGTCAGATGGCAGCCACTGCCCTATCATCTTATGTGGGGACCTGAATTCTGTCCCTGATTCACCCCTCTACAACTTCATCAGGGATGGAGAGCTCCAGTACAATGGGATGCCAGCCTGGAAGGTGAAGTGGGGCAGCCACTGTGGGGTGGGAACATGGATGAGGGCGAGAGCATCAAGTGCTGCTTCTGTGCCAGCGGACTATGCTGCTGATGTTGAATATCTGTGTCTACTCCTAGAGGCTAACAGGACTTAAGTACCTCTGGCTCATTGGACATTCTCCCATTTTTATCATTTTTAATTTGCAAGTGATTCTTATAAATTATTTAAGAATTAAGCTGGGCAATGGTGGCACACACCTTTAATCCCAGCAATTGGGAGGCAGAGGCAGGTGGATCTCTGTGAGTTCAAGGCCAGTCTGGTCTACAAGAGCTAGTTCCAGGACAGACTCCAAAGCTACAGAGAAACCCTGTCTCGAAAAACAAAAACAACAACAAAAGAATTAAAACATAAGAGAAAATACCTCTTTATGACCCAAATCCTCTACTGTCCATGTAGAGGGAGTGATGACTCTTCTAAGTTTAGCAGCACTCTCATTTTTTGTGTATTTATGCTCTCAGAAGCAGTATCACAGTTGACATTTGTTAAGCTCTTAACTGCCTCAAGTACTGTTTTGAGCACTTTATATGTATCAACTCTAATTTTCACTGTTTCTATCACTGTTTCAATTTTAATAAGTGCACAAACTAAGGTCATGCAGTTAGTGGAGGGCTCAAGAATGGTAACCAGGTGGTTTAGCCTTTGGTACTGTTCTGTGGTCACCATCACAGGGGATATGTAAGGCTACCATATTTGTCTTATAAACACAGTACAGTATTGTTTTTGTTATGGGCTTTTTTTTTCTTTCAATCTGTTTGCATTTGAATCTATTTTTTGTTTGTTTTTCGAGACAAGGTTTCTCTTTGTAGCTTTGGAGCCTGTCCTGGAACTCACTCTATAGATCAGGCTGATCTAGAACTCACAGAGATCCGCCTGCCTCTATCTCCCAAGTGCTGGAATTAAAGGTGTGCACCACCTCTGCACAGCTGAATCTAATTTCTTACAGCTGCCAAATATTGGTAAGATAAATAGCTCACAGAGTTATCAGCTCATGCTGACTTTATTGTATATTACTTAATCTCTTCGTTCCTGTTTGGTCTCTTCTGGTTCAGTTTATTGCTTTACAATAGAGAAGGGACACAAAATGACCGAACTATTATTGAGTACTTGGACTTTTATTTTAATGAGGTTACTTAAGTGCTGGCAATGTCCTGGTTGCCAAGAGCAGGGCATTAGCCTGCTCTAAAGGAGCTGTCTTCAAGAAGCTCGGGGGCAGAAGAATTTGTTAAGTGCCTACCAAGCGACAGGCACTGTTAGACATGGGCTGTGAGAGCACTTGTTTTGAGACCAGACAGCCCTGAATTCAAATCCCTGCTCTGCCACCTTGGGAAAGTTAGGGAACTTTCTCAAGCTCTCTTTGCTTCATCTGTACACTGAGAATATAATGGGACCAATGGTAGATGCTTTAAGATTATATGAAATGGCATATGTAAAGTTTCCAGTGCTTTGTTCACAGGGAACAGTCAGTAATTGGTAATTGGTTATTATTAGTGTAAGATTTTTACTGTATTATGGTATTAATGTCCCATTTCCTAGTAAAGGATATTAACTTAAAGAACATTGAGTAACTTGTCTCAAGTCACAGCTATTCAGTTCCAAGTTTCTTTTACTCTGGATTATAGACAATGTTTATGTCCTTTCATGGCAGAGGGCTTATGTCACAAGTCTATCTCAGTCCCTTGCACATAGTTGGTATTTAAATATTTGTTGTTAAATGAAATAAATGGAATTTTGCTGTCCACATTGGGGATATGCAGATGACTGATATTGCTGAATGTTTCCCCTATACGCTCTGTCCATTCCCAGGCTGCTCATGACTTTGACTGAGGATGGTGACATAGATACGGTAAAGTGTTTGGTGCATTTCCCATTTGGTTTTACCCTGTGGTTTCCCAATAATAGACTCAAGGAATTGACTTTGATCTAGAAGATGTAGAGTTGGGGATGACAGGATAAACCTGCATCCTCCCTGGTGGAGGATTGCGTGGATCTTAGATGAGGTGAACCTTAGGATCACATGCTCATACAGTTCTGTTTTCCTGGACTTACTCTTTGCTCTTTTCATTCTTTCCTATCTCATGGACATGGACGTGTTTTTAGTGAGAATGTAATGTTATAGCTAGTTCCTTATTGTTGCCTTCTCCTGAGAGTTACATGGCTTGCTCATTTCACGTTTACACTATCTGATTGTGTGTATTTGTACTTGTTCAAATGCCCCCAAACATGAATCATTTCCTTTTTCTGTCTTAGCTTCCTCATCTCCACCTTGCTCTTTCTTATAGGTTTCTGGACAGGAAGACTTCTCTCATCAGCTTTACCAGAGGAAGCTGCAGGCCCCACTGTGGCCCAGCTCCCTGGGCATCACTGATTGCTGTCAGTATGTCACCTCCTGTCATCCCAAGAAATCAGGTAAACACATATGCTTTTGTTTGTTTAAGTGTTTTATTGCTGGTATATTTCTGTATCCACCATGTGTGTGCCTGGTGCCTGCAGAAGCTAGAGGAAGGCTTCAGATCCCTTGGCACTAGAATTAACAGATGGTTGTAAGCTGTCACATGGGTGCTGGGAACCAAACTTGGGTCTTCTGCAAGAGTAACTTGTGTTTTTAATGATCAAGCCCTCTCTTCAGCCCTCACATATCCATTCTATTTTTTAGGGGGTGGGGGTAGGGGTGAGATGGTTTCTCTGTGTAGTCCTGGATGTCCTGGAACCCACTATGTAGATCAGGCTGGCCTCCAACTCAGGAATCCACCTGCATCTGCCTCCCCATTGCTGGAATTAAAGGTGTGCACCACCATGCCTGGCTCGTATATCACATTCTTGATTTGCTTTGTCTTCATGTTCATGTGAGGTGAAAACTTGCTCTTACTATCAAGAGAAAGTGTAACCTCCTGAAGTCTTTTAGCAAGCTCCCCTGATTTTCTTACTGTCCTCCATATGCCGCTAAATGAGATGAACAAGTTAGAAACTCTCCCTGTTCTCAGAGTCATATTTCCTGAGTTGTCATGCTAGAAGGTTCCTGGTACTTAGGAGGCCTTAACATGTGACTCCTTGCCTTTCTTTTACTCTATGGCATTTCCTGGTTTATAGAGAGACGTAAGTACTGCCGAGACTTCCTACTACGATTCCGCTTCTGCAACATCGCTTGTCAGCGGCCAGTAGGACTGGTTCTCATGGAAGGAGTGACAGACACTAAGCCAGGTAACAGACACTAAGCCTGTTTTCTTGGCTCTCCCCTTTCTTCACCCCTGACATTTGTCAGTGTCTGTTTTCTAGTCTTCTATCTCTTTTAAAAGCTTTGTTTTGTGTGTATGTGTATATATGTGTACCATGTGCATGTAGATGCCTGGAGAGGACAGACTAGGGCATCAGATTCCCTGGGAGCTGGAATTACAGGTGTTTGTGAGCTTTCTAATGTGGGTGCTGGGAACTGAACCTGCATCCTCTTGAAGAGCAGCACGTGCTTTTAACTGCTGAGCCATCTTGTCTCTTCTAAATCTAATTCTTGATGAGCTTCTGATGAGTTTGGAAGAAGGAAGGTGAACTGAGTGAATGCATTGATAAGAGCACTGGAACATAAAGCTTGAGCCCTGGGTTCTCGCCAGCTGAGACTGAGTAAGCCAGTTAACCTTTTTAGGCTTAGCTATTGTTATGTAGCATGTGTTTAGCATTTGTAGGGGAGAAGATACATATAACATAGGGCCTTGAAAATTGAGACATAACAGTGGACATGAGCCTTCCAATTTGGATGTCACAGTATTTTTGATAGCCTCACTTTCTTGTCTCTGAAATCACTTCAAAGTAATAAGGAAGATGGAATATAAAAAAAGCCAAATGCAAACTCCATCTTTTATAAAACGAGGCATTCTGAAGCTGCGAACCACAGTGAATTTATAATGGCTACAAGGGAAAATGGGTGCCAGAGGCAATATGGAGTCTTATCTGTGGGGCTGTATGGGTCTCAGAACTACACTGTATTTCCCTGGGGTGAGGCACCCCTTTTGAGGAACAAACCCAAACTCTCTTGCTTTTTCAACAAGAGTAGAATGCATACAGCTTGATTAAAAAAAGTCTGAAAGGCAGCGCGAGGACGACTATTTGGGGAAGCAGGCCGCCCTTCAGTAAGCAGTCTGCTGAGTGTCTGAGGGGGCGATGGTGGTTCTTCCAGAGCTGTGTAGCCCTCTGGCTCCGGAGAAGTGGAGATGAAAAGATTCCACACACAATTCTGTGTTAAAAGGAAAATTCTTATTACTTAGACCATGTGCTCAGTGTTTCCTTTATACAAACTGCATATCAATGGCTGGTATAGAGTAACAGCTAACTCAGAGCTGGCCTATGGAATCTATACTAAAATATATGAAGAAAAGAATAATAGAAAACCAAAGGCAGGTAAAAGATGCTCTAGAAAAGAAAAGATAAGTAAGATACTCTTCAAAGATAAACCTTATGGAAAGATTTATATGGAAAGAAAGATTAAAGCATATGGAAATTATGATTATTTCTTCATGAATAAAAAGATGAAACAATCCCTAGTGGAGGAGATATTGGCAGTTGATGGCTTCTGGGAGAGAGTTTGTTTTCTTTAGGGATGTGACCCCTGTGAGACTGCCCATGATCCAGTAGATGGCCCTATACTCATGCACATAGCGGCAGCACTAAGTGGACTCAGTGGGTTTGAAAACAAAACTGGGAGGGAATAGTGATGGGAATACAGGGGACACTGGAAGAGAGGAGAAGCTGGGAGAGCCGATCAACACACACGTTATATGCGTGTATGAAGTTCTCAAACAGAAGAAGTGATTATATCTTTATAAAATAGTGCAAAAAGCAAAACACTTGCCTTGAAAAATCAGTTCAGGCACATAGCAAGACATCGAGAAGATGAAAACTAAGCTGTGGCGCTCGGAATGAAAGCAGAAAGCTGAAGTGTGCTCAGAAGCAGAGCATTTCCTTGGCATATGGTCTTGGAGGACATGATGTGGATATCTCATTTAGGGCCAGCAGCTCAGCTCAGAATTTTAAGATTACAAAATCCCAAAGTAAAACAATAATAATCTCACATGGATAACATTTTATTAAGAATAGATTATTTTGCCAGGTGATAAGTGGCACACACCTTTAATCCTAGCACCCAGGAGGCAGAGACAGGTGAATTTCTGTGAGTTTGAGGCCAACCTGGTTTACAAAATGAGTTCCAGGACAGCCAGGGCTGTTAGACAGAGAAACCCTGTCTTGAAAAACCATAAAAATAGATTATTTTAAAAACGAATGTGCACTCGAATGAAACATAAGATAGCACTGAAACATAATAGCAGACAAATCAGGCTTTGAACCTACATGCTGATAATCACTTTATAAGCAGAAAATGTTGGTGCGGAGAAGGCTGAAGGGGAGAGGAAATCAAGGCTGTTCAGCTTAAGCGACATAACAAGACCTTGTAACAAAAAAGTTTATAATGGGAATGATTGAATAACAGTGCAAAATATTGGTAGTGTTTTCACATTTGAGGCTGGATCTGGGTAAGTGCACATGCTTACCACATACTTTGTTGTTCCCTCATTGGCACAGCGCCCCCAATCCAGGGCTGAGCAGGCTGTTGTTGAAAAGCTTGCATCAATGTAAACGAGAAATGAAGAGATTTGCTAAGTGCAAACGGTTTTCTAGAGGACCTGTTTAAATATGTGAACAGATACAATTTCTAGCTTAATACCAGGTAAATTGTTTTTGATAGAATGGCCATTTTCACAATATTAATCCTACCAATCTGTGAGAATTGGAGATTTTTCCATCTCTTGGTGTCTTCTTCAATTTATTTCCTCAGTGTCTTTCACTTGCTTGGTTAGAGTTATCCAAAGGTATTTTATTTTTACTTATTTTTTGAGGCTGTTGTAGAAGGTACCGTTTATCTGGTTTCTTTATCATTATGCTTATCATTTATATGTAAGGAAGTCTACTACTTTTTTTTAAAGATTTATTTATTTATTGTACACACAACATTCCTTCCATGTATGCCTGCAGGCCAGAAGAGGGCACCAGATCGCATTACAGATGGCTATAAGCCACCATGTGGTTGCTGGGAATTGAACTCAGGACC
>LOEQ01000009.1:285782-296327 GCA_001685075.1 Bramus lutescens
CCATCCATCATCCATCCATCCATCCATCCATCCATCCATCCATCCATCTGTCCATCCACCCACCCATATATCCACCCTTCCATCTATACATCCACCCACCCACACATACATACATACAGATGTCTTTTAATGTGCTGGAAAAGTAAGAGGATTTGGAGCAGGAGAATTGGATTCCAGGCAAGGGGCTGAGCTGTGGCATTGTAGAGAGGGAATGGGCTGTGGACAAAAGACATGAGTTCAAGTCTAAATGCTGCTGTGCCTTTGTGTGTGACCACATGGAATTTGTGACTTTACTGAGGAGTAGCATTTCTCCCACCTGCACCAGAAAGATACACATGTACAGACTCTGAGAAAGCCAGCACTGCCTGCATGTTTGAGAAGCTCTCTAGATGGCCACCTTGCATGAAAACCCAACAGCAGCTGGTCTAAGGTGTCAGTCCTACATCTGGAGGTTGCTAACTGCTGGAAGAATGTAAAACCAAGGTTCACTGCGGTTTGGGGTGAGGGACTACACCCTGTCTCCGTCCTAGAGCTGTCCCTAATTTCTTGAGACGTGTGGGGTGAAGATTCTCTTCTATGTCATATTTCATGCCCCTCCTACCATTCCTGGCATTTTTTTCCTCTGGTATAGGAATTGACTGATTCCTACTGTAGAGAGTAGAACAGAGAGCAGAGATGAGGTGCTTACTTCCAAAGAACAGGATATACCTGTTTGGCCACAAAAGAATCCTTTCATAAGGTGATATCTAATAAAATGTATAGGATAATAAATAATAATAAACGTGTGCATCAATGACTGGATACTTCTAGGCCTAAAACACTTGCCTAGGACAAGCTCTTCTCTGCCCTGCAGAGTATGTATCTGTAATGGATGCTATCAGAACCCTTGTTAACTGTAACAGCGATTTCTGACGCTAGTGTCATTCAGTGAGCTTGTGTGACAGTTGCTGATCTAGAACCTTGCACATGCTCTCTTACAGCAAGCTTCATCACCACTATCTGGCCCAGTCTGTATTTCCTCTTCATTGTATGCATGAAAAATTGAACTGTTACATGCAACATCACAGCCATGGAATGGCTGGGTCAGACTTCAAAGACAAAGCCATGTGTTCCCAAAGTGTGCATTCTTTGCCCAAAGAGTTCCTATTTATTATCTGATCAGTGTTTGTCTGGCAGGTATCCCAGGATGTTCATGGACAGTTTAGCTTACTGGCATAGTGAAGCTGCCAGGGCTTGGTCCCTGGGAGAGTCCAGGGAGACATGAAGAGGACTCTCTCTACACCTGGGAGGGAGTTACAGCCTTTGTCATTTAACATGAATGGACTTAGCTGGGTGACCTCTCTTGCTCTTAGGGCAAAGGGTGGACCTTAGACCATACGTTACTTGGAAAAAATGTGTGCTATGGAAAGAAAGAAAATATCTTATTCTCATGTAGCAGTGACTACACTACAAACCACTTCTACACACATGCTTCAAATCCTCAGACTTGCTGGGCAAAGTTATGATTGCCCTCAGTTGTTCAGAGGACACAGAGGCTTAGAAACCATAAGCACATTTTCCAAGGTCACGCAGCAAAGGAATAGTGGTCAGGTACCATAGCCCTCAAATCTTCACTGCATCCACTAGAACATGGCTTCTCAAAACTCTAATGTGGAAAATACTGCTTGGGGACCTTGTCCAATGGCAGGCTCTATGTGTGCCTCTAATGAGGTCTCTGAGCTGGGGCAGAGGCCACACAGAGCACAGTGCCTTGCTATGGACTCTCACTGCGCCTGTCAGGTCACAGATCCCAAGCAGGTCATGCTCCTTCACGCCCTTCCTTGCTGTTCCCCCTCCGTCATCCTGTACACCGCCTTCCTTTCTAGTGCAGAGCTTGGTCAAAGAAAAAAGAGTTACGGATGGAAGGGGGAGTTTCTCTTCCGCTGACACCATCTTGCCCCTGAAAAAATGGAGATGAAATAGCATTACCTCCCACAGGCCTCTCAGGAGCATGAAGGGAGAGACGAGAGTCGGTAAATCACACAGAAAGGACCTCGTTGAGAACAACCCAGGCAGGTTCCACTGAGACCTTTTACTGGGAAAGTGGATTCTGAAGACTTGAAGACCCCTGGGAGTGTCCTGGGCAGGAGGAACCTCTGCCTCCAGTAAAGGAGTGCCCATCTCTTTCTCAGGATACCTGTGGACCATCTGAGATTCAATTAGAATCGATTCAACATCTGTTATTAAAAGACCACAGTGGCCAGTGGATAATAAGGGTTTTCTCTGTGTGTGACGCTGTTTTAAACTCGTTTGCGTTTATTCAAACCTTAGAGAGATGTGCTATTTCTATTTCCCCCTTTCAGATGAAAATGCTCAGAGAAGGTAAATAACTATCCCAAAGTCACACAGATATGGAAAGGCCAAGTGTGAAATGAATTCTGTGCTCCACCATCCCCCATCTAGGGTTTCAATTTCCTGGCTGGACTTCAATGGGGAGTATTCAAAGGCATGTGCTACATGGAACAGAAAAGCAAGAGCTTGCTTGGCACCTCCAGGACTGGCCCTTAATAATAATAGTCCTCCTAAAACCTATATCAACCCTCTGAAGTAGGTGGAGTCTCCCCACTTTAGAGGTAAGGAAATAGAAGTAAGCTTTCTCAGATCTCACAGTGGAGATGTGGCAGAGCCAAGGGATGTCTGAGCCCTAAGCCCAGGCTCGGCTGTGTCCTCAAGGGCTTTCTAGTACCAGCATGGGTACAAGCGGTGTGATGCTGTGATGGAGCATGGACTTTCTGGTACTGGTGTGGGCACAGGCAGTTTGATGCTGTGATGGGGCATGGGCTTTGGAGCTTTGTCCATCTGGGGTATGCTCCTGTTTCCTTGCCCCACAGTTCAAATGACACAGATGTGTGGACTTGCCTGAGGGAGGAGAGAGCTCTCTCCTCTGAGGCCTGATGTTTGCATCCAGGACTCACATTCTATCATGGTGGGTGAGGCGGATGATAACATCAGCAGAATAACATTCTCTGTCCCATATTATCAAAAATACGTGCATGAAATGGCAAACAGTGATCATTTTCTGCGGGCGGTGTCAGGATCTGTGTGATCACGGGCTGTGAGAGCCTGCTGCTGACCGTGTGAAGATGGGACCAAAGCCACCCCTAGCTTGCTGGAATCTATTGTCACTGTGTGGGCCACTGTTTCTTCCCTCTGTAAAACAGCAAATGGAGGCCATTCATTAAGGTTCTTTGTTTAACCAACAAGATCAAATGGACCATGAGAAACATTGGCATGTTTGGGAAAGAGTTTTCTGGCGACCCTGACACTGTCCCTGACCTATTGGAATGGATGGTACAGATGAGCAGCAAGTGTGGCTGTGCTTTTGCTGTGTCTGGTTTCCTCAGAGTTTTTCAAGATCCTATGAAAATACCAAGGATCTAATAAAAAGAAAGCAAGCCAAATATTACCATTTCATTGTTTAATTTACTTTCATAAATCATAACAGTGTGCCAGCTGGATAATTGCAACTTAGCTCTAGGATATAAATCTGACTTAACTCAGAACATGGAATGTTTGATGAGCAGAGAGATGGGACCCCTAGGCAGTGTGAGGATCTCAAATTTACAACGTTCCTGATGTCATCTATGAAGAATGTGTGACAATAAGGGTCACTCTTTTGAATTCAATTTTTTATTGAATATTTTTATTGTGTGTGTGTGTGTGTATTTGACCTGTGTGTATGTCTGTGCACCACATGCATGCTTGGTGCTTGTAGACGCCAGAAAAGGGTACTAGATCTCCTTGAACTGGAGTTATAGATGGATGTGAGCTGTCATACAGATGCTGAGAATCGAACCTAGGTCCTCTACAAGACCAGTCATTGCTTTTATCAGTTGAGTGGTCTCTACAGACATCTGTTTCTTATTTTATTCTCACATATCCTCCTCAGTTGTGGTTACCCATGGAGTAAGTGATTCCACATTTTCTGAAGAGGGATGAGTATATATCAGTGAGAAGAAATAAATGGAGTTGCTAGATTATAGTGAGAGATGGGACTCCCTTCCTTGGATCATTTGCACTGCATGTGTTAACTGAGCCACACTCCTCACTAGACCCTGGTGATATTACTAACCATTTGTATGGTTGGACGCATCACTGGATTTATTAGAATCCATTTGTCCATCTACAAGATGGTTGCTAGCATGGTGGTTGGTACATCTATATGGCCAGCATTCTGGAGCTGGAGGGAAGGATCAAGAGTTCAAGGCCAACCTGAGCCTCATGAAAACAAACAAACAGATGCTGAGGTGACACCTATCAGCTGACATTGTGAGGCGCTAGGAGTACAGGGGCCTGTGGTGGGAACTACCAGACCATCTGTATGTGGTCTTAGAACAAGCATTGCTCTGCCGGGACAGCTGGTCCAGGTCTGTGAGGCTGCAGACCCAGGATTGGACCTACCATGTCCTTCAGGAGCTGGAGGGCAAGTGCAGTCTCAGGGCTTTCTCGCTGTTGCATCTTCCTAGGTTCTGGCCAGACTCCCTTCTCCCTCAGAAGGGAAGTCATCTTCGAGGTAGAAGCTGTTTCAGGGGAAAGGTAGGAGGAGGAGGAGGCATGAAACACTGGCTCTCTGCCGAGCAGAGCCAGCCTATGTCAGGAAACTCTAGGGCATTTGTGAAAGGCTATTCTTTTCTTTCTTGGTTCTTCAGGACAGGGTTTCTTGGTGTAGCCCTGGCTGTCCTGGAATTCACTCTGTAGTCCAGGCTGGCCTCGAACTCAGTGATCCGCCTGCTTCTGCCTCTCGAGTGCTGGGATTAAACACTGGGATAAACCATTATTGCCCAGTGTTTCTAAGGTTTTTCAAGGGTAAGAATTATAGACATAAGTTGTCACACCTGGCTGCTTCCTCTGTTTTAGCGGCCACAATCTAACAGGTTCTCAGTGTCCTCCAGGAGCTCCAGCCACGCCATGCTGGATTAAGACTGCTAGAAAGTAGTTCTGGGGAGGCGACTTAGTAGACAAAGAACTTGGTGTACAAGCCTAACAGCTTGTTGAGTTCAGATCCCACGTAAGGGCCAGACACGGTGCACACATTGGTAACGCCAGTGCACCCTACAGAGAAGTGGAGGTGGAAACACGAGAATCGCCATAGCTCATGGGTCGGCTAACCTGTCATACACAGTGAACACGAGATTCTGCCTTGTACATGGTGGAATGTGAGTACTGACACCTAAGATTGCCCTCTGACCTCCCTTCACAATTCTATATAAATTATTTTCAACACTAAGCTTCAGTTTTCTCTCAGTCTGTAAAATGGGGACAATCAGACCTATGTCTAAAGAACCGAATAGATCATATTAGTACACTCAGCCCAGGTCTAATGCATATATGTTGAGTAGATTGTGGTCACTAATCTAGATACTGAAGATATCAAAATAAATGTAAGGGGGTCTGGGACAATATCAAAAATAAATAAGACCAGGGGAACTGGAACATTTCTGGTTTATGGAGCTTGTATTCCAGTTGGGGAGTCCGGACTGAGAGACAAAATGAAGGTGGCAACTTGATCAGCTGGAATCCTCCCTATAACACTGACTTTGCCTCTGTGATGATTAATCTCGACTGTTGACCTGGTGGAATTTAGAACCAACATGGAAACAAGAAGGATTTTTTAGGTTTAATTGAAGTGAGAAGATCCACCCTAAATGTAGGTGGTACTATTCCACAGGTTCCGGTTCAGGGCTGCCTAAATAGGAGAAATGAACTGAATACCAACATTTACCCTTCTCTGCTTCCTGACTGTGGTTGTGATGTGCCTGCCAGTCACTGTCTTCTCCAGCCGTGCCTTCCCTGCCAAGACGGACAGAATGCCCTAGAACTGTAAACCAGAGTAAACCCATCCCTCCTTCAGTCCCTTTTGTCAGAAATTCATCATCCCAGCAAGAAGAGAAGAGATCAGCAAGCCTCCAAATATTTCACCCACTAAGAGCCAGACGGGCTGTCTCCACTGACACTCAGAATTCTCTCCAGATGGCTGTATTCCCCTGCTCTCCCTCCGCCTGTCTTTCTTCACCCCAGTAGGATCATTGTAAACTCATTTACAGAAATGCTGGTGAAGGTGAAGGGGTAACTAAGGCAACGATTGCATAGCCCAGCTTTCCCAAAGATCCCTTATAGCGCGAGGACCTTCAACAAGGGGCCTTTTAAGGCTGAAGTATTTGTTGCAATTGGCATTTTGAAGTTTGTGGTATGTTTAATATAACTGAAGCTGCCAGGAAAGGCTTTTATAAAGAGGGATTCAGGTTTTGTGTTTCTAAGAACGGATCTGAAAAATGAGAAGGGATTTTGTCAGGGAAGGATGCTCAGTGTTAGAACCTAGACATGGAAGAAGGGAGAGGGTGGGAGAGCAGGGTCCAGGTCAATGAGAGAGTGAACTTACTGGCTCTCAGAGAAGTCTGAGGACAGACTGACTGAACCTCCTAGTGGGACAAACACACTCGAAAACCACCACACAGGTTTTGGGGAAAATGTCAGAGTCACCAAGTCTCAGAATTGATCAAAAACAGCGGTCATAGAAAGTTTGAGCACATATAGCTTCTATAAAAATAACTGAGAACAAAGCCACAACTGGGGAACTCTCTATAAATAAATACATTTCTGTCCATCATGCATTAAGCCGAGAGACAATTGACATCATAAAAATCAAACAGTAGTGGATAATGCTTCAATCTGATTGCAATAAGCTACGTCTACTCAGTCTACTCCCCACGTTCACTTCTACATTTATATTCCCAGAAACTACTTCGCAAGAAGTAGTTTCATGTCTCTGGCCTTGGCTGACTGTGGGGGACACTTGAGTGCAGAGGATCTTCCGCAGGAAATCTGCTGGACTGGTGTGTAATCTATGAAGGTGGGAGTTTTCAGTGATTGTGATTGGCCATGTGCACCGTGGACAGATGAAATTCACTGGGAAAAAGGGAAAAAGAAAAAAGTGGAAGAAAAAGTGAGCGAGACACAGAGAAGAGCTTGGGGACTAGAGGCGGAGAGTTCTTGGTTAACTTTCCACTTCTGATTCTGTTCTTTTAACAGCCTAACCCGCATCCTCACCCTTGTATGGGTCCTAACACCTCATAGAACGGGTTTCCCTCCTTTGCTTAGGTTATTTGCCTTGAAGTCAGAGAACTCTAGCCCGTAAATAAACAAAACCTCAAAGGATTTGAAAGAGTGGAACTTATCCCTTAGTGAACTTTTAGGTTAGAAATAGTGAAATCTTAAAACATTTATACAATTATCATAATCAATAAATACAAATTGCAAACTGTGGATATAGATGAAGCTACTATGAAAGGAAATAGAAAAATCTATTGCTTTAGCAATTAAGAGGGGATGGTAAGAAAACATGCTTGCTGTGCAAGACTGACAAAGCTGAGCTGGATTCCCAGCACCCAGGTGTTTCTTAGTCAGGGTTACTATTGCTGTGATGAAACACCATGACCAAAGCAACTTGGGGAGGAGAAGAATTATTTGATTTACACTTCCACATTATAGTTCATCACTGAAGCAAGTCAAGACAGGAACTCAAGCAGGGCAGGAACCTGGAGTTAGGAACTGATGCAGAGGTCATGGAGGGGTGCTGCTTACTGGTTGGCTCCTCATGGCTTGCTCAGTCTGCTTTTTTTTTCATCCCGAGACCACCAGATCAGGGATAGCATCACCTACAATGGGTTGAACCCTCCCCCATCAATTACTATAAAAAATGCTCTACAGGGTCACCTACGGTTCAATCTCATGGAAATATTTTCTTAACTGAGGTTCCCCCATCTCAGATGACTTTGGCTTGTGTGGCGTTGACATAAAACTGTCCAGCTCAGCAGGTGAAGGGAAGAGGAGAGGTAGGTGGAGGCTGCTTGTTCATTTCCTGGCCACCCAGACCCCAATAATAACACAGAAATGATATTAACTAAAACATTGCTTGGCCTATTAGCTCAGGCTTTTTATTAACTGTCACATCTTAAATTAATGCATTCCTATTATTTTGCATTTTACCACAAGATTCGTGGTATACTGGTAAGGTTTCAGGGTGTCTGTTTCCTCCGGCAGCTACATGGCATCTCTCTGACTCTGTTTTCTTTTCTCCCCTATCTCTGTTTGGAATTTCCATCTTTCTCTATTCTGTGCTGTCATAGGCCCAAAGCAGCTTCTTTATTAACCAATGGTAATAAAACATATTCACAGCATACGGAGGGAAATCCCACATCAAGGAGAGAACTGACTCCACAAAGTCTTCTAACACACACACACACACACACACACACACACACACACACCTCATATACATACATGATAATAAATAGAAATTAAAAGAATAATAACAAAAAATCCACTAAGTGCATAGACTTGTAGGAACAAACGGACAGGGCTAAAATTCCTTTTTATTTTATTTGTATGTAGATGTTTTGTCTTTATGTAAGTCTGTGTACCACATGAGTGCCTGGCACCCTTGGAAGCCAGAAGAGGGTGTCAGATCCCCTGAACTGTAGTTACAGATGGCTGTGAGCTTCTATGTGGGTGCTGGGTCCTGAACTCTGCAAGAGCAGCTGGTCCCATTAAACTCCGAGTCACTGCTCCAGCCCCTAAAATTCCTTTTCTAGTACTTGCCAGGGGTATGATCATAAATCATTCTCTACCTCAGTTTCCACATCTGAAACTGTTCTTAACTTGCAGGGGCCTTGTACACGTGATTTGCTTAGAGCAATGTCTGGTATACACATACTAAGGCTACCCATTGATTAAAATCATTTCAGCAACATAGAACAGACAATAAAGCACGAATACCTATGCTGTTTTCCAGAGACGAGGGTTGGGGTGGGGTGGATATGGGGCTCCCTCGGAGCATTTCAGGCTTCCCAGCTTACGATGGAGGACAGAGACAGGGCATTCTGAGCATTTGTTTAGCTCCTTTGCACTCTGGGCAAACAGAGCTGCTCCAGCTTGGGCTAATGACCAGGTAGGACTTGGGCTACCATCTGAACATCCTAGTATTATTACCAGAGAAGGCACCCTGGGTACTTAGTTAGGGTTTCTAATACTGTGATGACACACCATGACCACGGCAACTCTTATAAAAGAAAGCATTTAATTGGGGCTGGCTTACAGTTCAGAGATTTAGTCCATTATCATCATGGCAGGAAGCATGGTGGCATACGGGCAGGCCTGGTGCTGGAGAGGGAGCTAAGAGTTCTACATCTGGATACTCAGACAGTACAAAGAGAGACGTTAGGCCTGGCTTGAGCTTCTGAAAGCTCAAAGCCCTCCCCAGTGACTCACTTCCTCCAACAAGACCCCAGGTCGTAATCCTTTCAATGAGCCTGTCCTCACTATGAGTCCATGGGGGACCATTTTCATTCAAACTCCCACACTTGGTGTGGTCCCTCCACACTTCACTTGACTGGGGACTTGGGAGGCAGGGAAGTGTTTCCGTGACTCGCTGTGGAAACATGGCCCTGCTCACCACTGATGTCCTAGATCCCAGGACTAGAGAGATGATCACCCCTGCTTACTTCTCGGCTATGCAGGCATAGTCTATACTAAAAAGTGCCACTTTCTTCACTACTTTTGCAGAGGATGAGAGAGAGATTGACAACTAACATTGTCTCCTACATTCCTCCCTGTATTTCTGCCCATTGACCTCACATCTAGGGACTCCAAATGGTTCTGCTCTCTCCCCTCATTGTCCCATGTCCCAGGCCTAACAGAATATCTGATTTCACGAAGCTAAGAATCTGGTTACTCTCAGGGCTGCCTTCCCACAGCAAGACCCAGGTTGTTGAATTTCTTCCTGCCTCTCAGGGCAGTTTCCCGGGTAGCTTGTCGTCTGGTATATTTTGTTTCTCACAACTGTCAATTATTACAGACTATTTGTTTAGCTATGTAAAGATGTGTTGCGGTTTTACCTTGTCTGCCTAAAATACCTGGTTAGTCTAATAAAAGCTGATGGCCAATAGCAAGGGAGGAGGTATAGGCAGAGCTTCTAGGCAGGCAGAGTAAGTAGGAGGAGGAATTTAGGCTGGGGGAAGAAAGAAGAGACACCATGGAGATGCTAAGGGCAAGCCATCCAGACACGGAGGAAGCAGGTAAGTAGGATGTACAGAATGAAATAAAGGTAAAAAGCCCTGAGGCAAATTGTAGATGAATTTTTAAAAAAAGGATAAATTAAGCTACAAGAGCTAGTAGGACAAGCCTAAGCTAAAGTTGAGCATTCATAATTAATAATAAGTCTGTGTCTTTAGTTGGGAGTTGGTTGGTGGCCCAAAGAAAATTCCAACTATAGTCTGTCAGTGGTGTATTGATAGCAAATAAATTAGTTACGTGTTCATTGCCCACCAAGTAGCAGACACCAAGTATTAGTGTTTAGGCATCTGTACAAGTCTGGGCAGGATACGTCCTCAGCTCAGCCACTAAGAGCACCTCCTGTACACATTCACTATGTTCCCTTTTAAAAGGTGGGTCTTGCCCACTCTCTCTCTCTCTCTCTCTCTCTCTCTCTCTCTCTCTCTCTCTCTCTCT
>LOEQ01000009.1:305190-316078 GCA_001685075.1 Bramus lutescens
AATCTCCCCGTGACAGCAGCATGAATCTGCTCATGAAGACAAAGGCATCATGACCAAGTCACCTTGTAAAGGCCCCATCTCTCAATCTTGCACTGGAGATGAAGTTTAAACACAGCAACTTTGGGGGACACAGTCAATCCCCAGCAGAGGAATGACTACAGGTACTTGAGAGCCCACAGTGAGAGGGTTTGGCTTTATAAGGTGGAGACATGTCAGAAAGGCCATCTCAGAGGTGAGTAGGGTCAGAGGAGGAGTGTAGCCCCAGCCCAGGACCTATGGAGTTTCATAAGGCCAAAGCCATTGTGGCAGAGGGGCAGAGCTTATGGAAGGTGCCTGGAACCGAGAGAGTGAGAAGTATCTGCCTAGCCAGTGCAGAGGATGTGGGCAGGCCCTGCAGGTGCTGGGGTGGGTTGGGAAGACTACATCTTATCCTGAGCACTGTGGGAGGCCACTGATGTGACTGAAGCTGACTAAAGCTTGTGAGTGCTGGTGTGAGCAATACCAAGCAGACACAAGACAAGACATATGTGTTGAGAAAGCACAGGAATGCACAAAAACTGGACCCAAGTGGGCAGCTATGGGCAGATAGGAGGCCAGCATCACCTGAGAGGGCATGTGGTCTTGGAGATCCAGTCACGAATATTTGTTGAGTATCTGTTATATGCAGAGTACTTTCAGGGAACAAGGCAAGGCAGAAATCCTACTCTTGCAGAACTTACTGTTTGGTGAGAACATAGATAAAGCAAGTGCATCAGGAAAACCAGTCTGTGGCAAAGCATTCTGGGCAGTTGGTAAGTGTGAGCTGGATTCAGCAATTGAGAGTGGAGTGGATCCCCAGGAGGTAAAATGATGGAGGGCCAAATTGAGGGCACAGTGTGGGACAGATGTCTAGGTCAGCTCCTGGAATTCAGATTTGGACAGCCCAGGAGTGGATTTTACTTTGTTTTTGCTCTTTTGAGACACGGGTTCTCTGTGTAGCCCTGACTGTCCTGCAACTCGCTCTGTAGACCAGGTTGGTCAAGTGAGTGCCAAGGAGTGGTCTTAAAATAAAACTGTAGTGGTGCAAACATGGCTCCCGCTCGGCCTTCCAACTTTGTAGTCTTTCCAGCTCTGTCACCTCAGCTGCTAGGGGTAGGGCTTGTAACCTGATCCCCACAATCATAGAGGGCATCTACATGGGAAAAACCTATCTGGAGTAACCACACACAAACATGCCACATGTCACTACGCAGGGCAGGCCCAGGCTGTGAAAGTCATGTCTCTTTTTCAGTTCAACCAAACATTCCACCTGAGGTGAGAGTGTGCATGCGCGGTTATACGTCGTATTGCTGCAGCTGGCTGCTCCTCCCAGGAACCCCGTCCTTTGCCACATCCTCCACTGTTGACTGTTATCGCTGGTGCAACCCTGTACACATCTTCCTTGCTGGACACTGGGAAACAGGGGCTTGGGTTAGTGTTCTGATTTGGGTTATGAGCTGGGGCTCCCCTACTTTAGGAGCTGAACTCTGCATCTGAGTTCCAGGCCAAAGGGATTTCCTTTATTTCCTGGTTACTGCTGGGATCTCAGTGACAAAGGCAAAGGAGTTGGCTGACCTTGATGTCTGAGTGTGAATTGTCCCTGCAGTTGCCTCCCTTCAGAAGGGCCAGGCTTCCTTCCTGTCAGGTTCCTTTTGGGCAAAAGCCTGGCCTCCTGACAAAGGCAGCAGAGGACACTAGAGTTGAAATTAACATGTATCAAATGCTTTCCTTGGTGCCCACAACTTCCGGGGCTCATCCCATTTAAGCCTCAGAACAGCTCTGTTGAGGTCAGTGCCATGGGATCAGATTTCTAGTTTTAGAGATGATGTCATGAGGCTTGGAGAGCTTGTGTGTAGCATACAAGGTCATGGAGCCAGCCAAGTACAGGGCTGGATTCTCACCCAGGCCAGCCTCTGCCTGAACCACTGTGGCCGTGGTGGTCATTTGACAGGGAACCCTGGGCTTTGGACTCAGCCTTGACTTCATGCTGCAGTTTGGACTAAGTCCATACATTCGCTCATCAATTCACGGAATCTCGCTCAAACCTCCTGTGAATGCTGGGGCTATAGCACAGACTGGTGATGTCATTTCCAAAGAGCTCATGGTCTGGCTGCCAAGTCAGACTTATGAGCACAGCACACACTTGGTGTGGGGACAGAGGAAGAGGTGACAGTTCTCATCTGCTTTAGGGATGGGGAAATGGCTTGCCCTTTGTGTAGGAGAAGGGCTCTCCTAGGTGTCCCAGGCCTGCAAGGGAAGGAGCAAAGGCATGAGGTCATGAACACAACTGTGATGTGTGGGATGCCAGAAGTCTGTCAATCAGGGAATTTCATGTTGCAAAAGTATGGGCTGCGGCCTCTCAGGCTCCACCCTGGATCCTCTGAAACAGATACTTCTTGAGTCTTGAGCTAGCAATTGTGGAGAGAGTTCTCAATACTGTGAGAAAAATTCCTTCTTCATTCTATACCCCCTTTAGTTGTTCTTCCTTCCATTTAGCCATACAAAAGAAAGAAAGAGAAAGAAAGAAAGAGAGAAAGAAAGAAAGAGAGAAAGAAAGAAATAGAGAAAGAAAGAAAGAAAGAAAGAGAAAGAAAGAAAGAAAGAAAGAGAAAGAAAGAAAGAAAGAAAGAGGAAGAAAGAAAGAAAGAAAGAAAGAAAGAGAAAGAAAGAAAGAAAAAGAAAGAAAGAAAGAANGAAAGAAAGAGAAAGAAAGAAAGAAAGAAAGAGAAAGAAAGAAAGAAAGAAAGAGGAAGAAAGAAAGAAAGAAAGAAAGAAAGAGAAAGAAAGAAAGAAAAAGAAAGAAAGAAAGAAAACACAACTCACTATGTAGCCAAGGACACCTTTGGACTTTAGGTCCTCTTGCCTCCACCTCAAGAGCTGAAATTAAATGCGTGCAACACCACACCCACTCTATGTGGCGCTGGGGGTAGACTCCAGGGGGCTGCGTGTATGCTAGAAATCTACCCACAAGTCTCACTTCTAGCCCTTACTGCTGTTGCGACAGGGTCTCACCATGTAGCACAAGCTAGCCTCTCATTTGTGACCTACTAGCCTCTACGTCCCTATTGTGGAGATTACAGAGGTAACACTTGGCTTCTTCTGTTTGACTTTAGGGCCACCCCTGCTCTCCTTCCCATGGAAGAAGCCTGACTGAAAACACACAAAGCCACTTCTCTCTCTCTCAGGTGCCCCTCTGGGAAACGAGGAGATTGAAATATGTAGTGGAGTATTGAGCATGTTTGCCAGGAGGTTCTGCTCAGTCCAGAAGGATGATTTGGGTCCGGCCCATCCCCCTCAGGAACTCTCAACTGTAAGCTCAGTGCAGTCACCGTGAGACATACTCATGATTGTTAATCACAAAGCACCTGGGATTGCAGAGGACAAGATAGACTTGGCTTTAAAGACGAATTCACTGGGGAGGTGACACTGAGCCAGTCTTAAAAAGTGAGTGGGGGTTTTCCCTCCCAGGAAAAGCAAGGGAGGACAACATGAACAAACACCCGAGTTAAGACAGTCCAGGCTGTACCTGGGAGAGAGTGGTCATTACACTCCAAGCTCCAAACAGGAGGGTAAGTGGGTTTCAGACCGGAGAGCGGGCTAGTTCTCACTATCACGGCCTTGGGGGCTGCACCAGGGTTTTCCTGTCTCTCCCAGGAGCTGTGATGATCACGCTCACATTGAGAAAGCTCACGCTTGTCACCAGGAAGATAGATTGCCAAGAGTGTCAGACCAAAGTCAGAGGGACCCGCTGCGAAGTCTCTGCCATTGTTGCAGTGAAAAATGGCTAGATGAAAGCATGCATTCAAGAGTGATTTGTAAAACACAATGCACGGGAGGCACTGAGCGAGCAGATGACGGGTGCTCGGGTCCCATGTGTGGGGTGGGCATCTGCAAAGAGCTGGAGCACACTAAGGAGAGGGTCTGCTGGCTAGCTGAAGGTATGCAAAATCTTGGGCAAGGGCCCAAGAAGGGGCTTGATGGAGGCAGCATAGCTAAAGAGTCAAAATTAGGGTACCAGTGACATCCGGAAGGGCAATGGCAGTCGAGTGGCAGTTTTGGAGTCGATTGTACTTGGTGATACAAACAGCAAATACAATGGCTTCTTGAAGAGGCTTGGAGGTAAGCAAAGGAGAGGGCAGTGGTTAGGAGTAGGTGGAATAAGAGACCTACTTGTTGTCTCCCAAGGCTCTGTTCCCTCACTTCTTACTTCCTAAGAGAACCCTAATTTTGCGGGGGTAGGGTCTGCACACACATGGAGTGGTGTCGTCTGTTATCGGACGTCTTCCTCAATCACTTTCTACCTTGTCATTTGAGACAAGGTCGACATTAATTACTTGTCTTTTTGCTATGACAAAACACTTGGTATGCAGCAAGGCTGTGGGAGGAAGTATCATTTGGGCTCACAGTTGGAAGGCACAGTCCATCATGGCGGGAGCTTGAGGCAGCTGGTCACCTTGCATCCCCAGTTGGGAAGCAGACGGAGATGAATGCTGGTACATACCTAGCTTTCTTTTTGTGCAATCCCGGACTCAGGCCATGGAATGGTGCTCCCCACAGTGGACGGGTTTCCCTACCTCAGTTAACCTAATCTAGATGATCTCTCATAGGCAGGCTCAGGGGCTCACTTCTTAGGCCATTCTAGACCCTATCAAATTGTCAATCAACGCTAGCCATCACAGGGCTTTTCACTGAACCTGAAGCTTGCTGTTTGTCTAGGTTGACCCCCAGTAAGTCCCTAGAATCTGTCTGCATCTGCCTCTCCAGTTTTGGGGTTATAGTCATTGCTGATGCACCTAGCTTCTAGGGGGCTTTGGATCTAATTTGCATCCTCGAATTTGTACAGATACTTCACTAACTAAGCCGTTTCCTCAGCCTCAGAACCCTAGATTCTTTCCATTTTCCACCCCATCCCAGTGTCACCTTTCTGACTCAGAGTCTCTGGGATGAGTACCTATGAGTTCAAAACAATCATGCCAACCCCATTTCTCTTTGCCAGCATTTTGCTCAGTAATTACTGGCTAAACCCACTAGTGTGGGTGTCCTCAGCCACTGGCTCATTGTCCGGGCATGGATACCTGACTGTGGTCTGATCAGACTGATCAGAGGGACAGTTTTTCTGAATTAGATTTTTCAGCTGGAGATGGTGACCCTATGAGCATGACAGAGCTGAGCCTTGACCCTACCTGCCCTGGAGATGGCCCACTATCCAGCTTCTTGTTAGTGTGCGCTAATCATTTGCGACTGCGTCAACCTTCTTGGTTGGGCTTGTGTTAAATACAGCTGGACGCATCACTGATGGACATCAATGGACTTGCCTTACTTTAGGGATAAATGATACCCAGGGTTAAGGGGATAAAGTTGAAAGAAGAAAAAGATGTAAAGGTGTAAGGAGAGAGCTGGTGGCTAGAACATCCTAACTAGAAATGATTACACTCAGGGCCATTGCTGGATGATGTGACTTGGAAAAAAAGAAGCACACCTTTCCCTCACAGTACAAGTGGAGTGGGATTTTCCTAGTGGTTTGCAGGCCCCCAGAGCTCTCCTGATGTAACCCTTTCCTCTAATCAAGAGTAAGTCACATCATTAAAGTCACACACAGCAGGTGACAAATTCACAAAAGGATCCTTCCCTGAGGAACCAAAACCATCTCCATGGGACAGCACAGAGCCCAGCTGGGCAGCAAAGGGTCAGTAGAGGCATGTGGAAGGTGATGATATCAGACACTGTATTTCCTTGTCTGATAGCTCACCAAAATGCCACATCCTGTGACGTGTTTTGGAGGGACAAGGAGCTGGCTCTGTTTGGCTATAGCATCAAGTTCAATACAGGGAAAGTCAGGCTGGGATCGGTTCCTGGAGAGTCTGATATGTCAGTGTAGGGTTTTTAACTTCATTGAGTTTGCATCAGTGGATTAGTTAGCTTGCTGTTGCTGTAACAAAACATCAGAGTCTCAGTGATGCATAAAGAAAAGAAGTTTATTTGGCTCATGGGTTTGGAGATTCAGGGTATGGCTCCTGTTCTGTTTGGCTTTTGATGGTAGATGTATCATTGTCGTAGATGTGCAGGTAGGAAGAAGTGACACAGGAAACCAGAGACTAGAGAGGGGCCAGTCTTTTCTTTTATAATAATGCATTGTTGAGGAACCTCCCTAGGGTCTCATGAGAGCTACTTTAATCCCTTCCAACAGTATCTATCCCCACCACCTGAAGACTTCCCAGAGGACCTCACAGCTTAGAGGGCCCACACATCTTACTATTGCATGGACTCTTAGGGTATACTCAAGCCATGTCCAGACCACAGCAATCAACATTTCTCAAACGTGAGCGAATAAATAAAAATGTATTACTGTTGCTCAATTTTCATTAAAGATTATTATTAGTATTATAACACCTAAAATATACTGACATAAAACTAAGTATATACTCTGAGATGGCCGATTTTATATGCTAACTTGAGTGTGCTAAAAGATAGTCAAGAATACATTAGTACTTAAATCAGTAGACTGAGCAAAAAAAACCCTGCCCTCGCCTGTGTGGACAGCACCCTCTGGTCTGCTGAGGCCATACGAAGGAAGCGCTATGAGTGGAAGAGGTGTCATCAGAACCCACATTTACCACTTGGTGCAGCCCGAGGGACTGTTGAGAGGACTTGGGAGCATCTTCCTGCCATTGGAGTTCTGTCCTTGAGGGGAATATTCAGATCCCAGGCTCCCCTCTTCCTCTTCTTCTTCTCTTTATTTCCCTTTCCTTCTCTTCCTCCACTTTTCTTCCCCTTTCCCTTCCTTCTTTCTCTCCTTCTACCATCTGCTCTTCCCTCTGTCCCCCTTCCTTCCCCACCCTTCCTTCTCTCCCTCCCTCCCCACTTCCTTTTTCTCCTACTCTCTCTATCTCTTTCTTTTTCTCACAGTAGGATCTCTTGTTGCCCAGGCTGGCTGGCCTTGAACTCCTGCCTCCACCCCCAGGTGCTAAGTTTACAAACACCTGCTATGGCACCAACCCTTGGTCTATCTTCAAGCCCCAGTCTTGAAGTTAAAACAAACAACGTCTATGGGTTGCTCCCACCATGACGTACTGCGCTACTGCTCACCCGCTGCAATGGTACAAAATGACCATAGACTGGTGCTCTTGGAACTGTGAGCCAACAGCTCCCTTCTCTCCATAAATTCATTATTTCAAGCATTCGTTACAGTAACAGGCAGCCGACTAACACAAGAATGGTGAGTTCTTTCTATCCTTGATGAAAATAAGAACCGAGCCCCTGGCTCCTGTGCCTGGGCCTCTGACCATTGCCCCACTTACTCTGCTTCTTCAGCTTCATTCTGATGCAACTGACGTCATCTGCTCCCTGTTGTCCAGATCAGAAAGAGCCGCCTGGGGAATTATGAACTTCTACAATCGCAACTCACAAAACAAACACAGTTCTCACTGGGAGAAATGGGCTGGCAACTTCTCTTTCCAGAAAAAAAAAACCACAGAGAGCCCTGCTTGATAAGCCCTTGCTGATCTCTGTGTGCAAGTACCCTCACTGTGGACCCTCGGGACTGTCCGTGTTTAAGAGCCAACTCTCGAGAATGCCTGAAATATTAATGACAGGCTCTGGCCAGTCAGAGCAGGTTGTTCCTGCACATGGCTGCTTTACAGTTGAACTTGGGTTCTCCTGAACTTGTCTGGTGCATTTTATAATGTGTGACACATTGGTGACTAAGTTGTCCAATCCCTTTCCCTTAACCAGTTCCTATGAAATCTGTGTTTGCAAGGGTCACAGGGATAAAACGTGTCTTAAATCACTCCCTGTTCCTTCGTCATCCTGTGACAAAGGACACTCACTAACCAAAGCCATTCGGTTCCAAAATCCATAGCATAAGGTTTACGATTTTTTTGTGATCTTTCTTGAAGCTCACACACCTCAGCAACAAAACCTGATCACATAGCCACCTCCAGCTACTAGCAAGATTGAGACATAATGTGTGGCCTTCCAGCCTCTACTGTGGAAGGAGCAAGGGGACAGGAGAGGGATGATGGAACTTCAGGGCCTGTAGGACCTCTGTGTGCTCTGTATGAAGGGCCCCATGTCTGGAGAACACACTTGAGAATATGGACTATAGAGCAATGTACAGTTCCAGTTCCTGATGAATGTGCCTTTCTGGTGTGTGTGTGCGCGCGTGTGCACGTGTGTCCACACGAGTGTGTATGAGTATGTGTGTGAGTGAGTGTGTGACAGTGTGTTTGTGTATGACTGTATAGATGAATGTGTGAGAGTGTATTTGTGTGTGTGTGCATGTGCGTGTGTGTTTGTGTGTGTGAGATAGTGTGTATGAGTGTGTGTGCATGTGTGTGTGAGTGTTTGTGTGTGACAGTGAGTGTGTGTGTGAGTGCATGTGTGTGAATGTGTGTGTTACTGTGAGTGAATATGAGATATATATGTGTGTGTATGTATGTATTTGTTTATGCATTTGTGTGTCTCTGTGTGATCCCAGGGCCTCCCAGAGTGTAGGGACTGCTTCCCTGTCTCATGTAGCAGGGAACAAGTCCGAGTCAGAGCAGTTTCCTTCTAAGAACTTCGGGAGGGAAGGGACAGACTTCAGAGATAAATAACACTCCATTTGTTTCCAAGGACTCAGAGGCTGAGGAGTCAAGAAGGCTGGCAGCCCCAGAAAAATGTGGGGGTCAGGTATTAGCTAGCTGACTTGAGCTGGTGTCCTTGAAGGCAACCACTCCATGCCTCCGCTGATGTCTTCCCCACCACGGTCCCCAGCCCAAGCTGGATGGGGCTGTAATGCTGGCTCCCTGCCCTCCTCACCTCTGACCTCGCCACCCACTGGCCTCTTGCTGTCACTGCTCCTGCTTAGTTCTGTCATCTGAGCCCCTAATTTAATAGGTTTGTCTCGTTATTTTGATTAATCATATTAACTCATGTTAATTAAGAGAGAGATTTAAGCAATGACAGAGGTTAATGGAATCGGCCCGTGTTCTTCTCTGGCTTTTGTTGGGGGCACTGACAGGAATGGGGGGCTGGAAATAGGAAATGGAATATCAGCAGGAAAAGGCCAAGGAAACCCAGGGAGTCCACAAAGAATGAGGAAAGATATCACCGAAAAGATCTGCTACCCGTCGGAGTTTCCTTCTAATTGAACGTCTGATTTTATTAATGATGGGTTTATAAAGTCCTTAAGAAAAGAATTTAGTCAGCTCAGCATTAGCTGTGAAAATTAATATGGAAGATATCATTGAAATGATCCTTTTATTTGTCATCTCTAAGGTTTGGCCTACTCCTGGGCTCTGTATTTGAGGCAGAGAAGGACAGAGCACCTCAGCTGGCTGACTTGAAAACCACACCTACTTCCCACGCTCTTCAATTTTCAACTTCAGTTCCCCTGCCCTTTTAATCTTGATGACAACATTGTGAGGTCCCTTGATGGGGGAGGGAGCTCAGAGAAAACTGGTCATGTCTCCAAGGTCTCATGGTCTGCCAGCCGTGAATCTAGACCCTGGCATCCACAGCAGCAATGTTGGTAGCCATGAGCCATATGCCCCTTGATTTATTTCTACAGTGGAGAGAGATCTTTGAAACCAAGGGTCATGTCTGTCTGACACAGGACCTATAGGGAAAGGCCTTCCACTGGGGAGGAAGAGAGCAGATGACCACTATCCTTGCCTGATTAAGGTTTCTAGAGTGGACTGTGTCCTTGCCAACAAGTTCTTCCTATGTATAAGTTCATTTTTCTTCATTATTACAACAAAACACCTGAGGTAGGCCTGGTCTATAAAGAAAAAGGAATTTTCTTAATTCTCAATATTGGAGGCTGAAAGTCCAAATAACTCGCACCAGCTCTGATGAAGGCCCCGTGGATAAACACAGGAACACGGGTAGGAGGAAAATTGCATGTCCAAACAGAAAGCTGGAGAACAACTACAGGTTAGGTTTGGTTGTCAGCTTTCCTAATTCTTTATTCTTAGCTCTTTGAGGGGCCTACCACCCAGTTCCCAAATAAATCACAAAGAAGCTTATTCTTTCTTATGAATGCCCAGCCTTAGCTTGGCTTGTTTCTAACCAGATTTTCTTATATTATCTCATCTTTTGTTTCTGGGCTTTTCTCTTTCTCTATTCTCTATACATTTCTTACTCTGTGGCTAGCTGTGTAGCTGGGTGGCTGGCCGCTGATGTCCTCCTCTCCTCCTTTTCTTGCTTCTGGATTTTCTCTTCCCAGATTTCTCCTCCTACTTATTCTCTCTGCCTGCCAGCCCTGCCTATCCTTTCTCCTGCCTTGCTATTGGCTGTTCAGCTCTTTATTAGTCCAATCAAGTGTTTTAGACAGGTAAATGAACACAGCTTCACAGAGCTAAACAAATGAAACATAAAGGAATTCACATCTTTGGATCATTTAACAAATATAACATATCTTAAACTAACATTTTACAACACTATACCATTCCCCATCTTGGAAATGGTGTTATCCTGGAGCTGGTGTTACCAGTTGAAGCTCAAAACCTGAGGACCTGTGATTGTAATTCACTTGGGAATAGAGGCAGTGAAGTCATTGTCAGGGACCAGCCTCGACAAAANTCTCCTGCCTTGCTATTGGCTGTTCAGCTCTTTATTAGTCCAATCAAGTGTTTTAGACAGGTAAATGAACACAGCTTCACAGAGCTAAACAAATGAAACATAAAGGAATTCACATCTTTGGATCATTTAACAAATATAACATATCTTAAACTAACATTTTACAACACTATACCATTCCCCATCTTGGAAATGGTGTTATCCTGGAGCTGGTGTTACCAGTTGAAGCTCAAAACCTGAGGACCTGTGATTGTAATTCACTTGGGAATAGAGGCAGTGAAGTCATTGTCAGGGACCAGCCTCGACAAAA
>LOEQ01000009.1:325784-337777 GCA_001685075.1 Bramus lutescens
GAGAGAAGCCATGTAGCCCTGCCAGAGACAGATGCCAGAATTTTAGCTGGTAAGACACAGCCACGTGGTAATACACAGATAATAGAAATGGGTTAAATTAATATATAAGAGTTAACCAATAAGAAGCTAGAGCTAATAGGCCATGCAGTGATTTAATTAATACAGTTTCTGTGTGATTATTTCAGTTCTGGGTGGCCAGGACAAACAAGCAACCTTCTCACAACACAATACAAGCTTCTCTCTGGCTTCCCCTTTGTGTATTTGAAGCTGGAGGCATGGCAGGGTGAGGGTAAAGGGCAAAGGCCAGTGTGGGAGGTTGTGCTCGAAGACCTAACTAATCTGTTTTTAGAAAAAAGGAACACTTAGTCCCAGCACTCAGGAGGCAGAAGCAGGTGGATCTCGCTGAGTTCAAGTCCAGCCTGATCTATAGAGTGAGTTCCAGGATAGTCAGGTATACACTGAGAAACCCTGTTTTGAAAAACAAACAAAACCAAAAACAAAGTAGAAAGAAAGGAAGGAAAGAAGAAAGAAAGAAAGAAAGAAAGAAAGAAAGAAAGAAAGAAANGGGGAAGGGAGGGAGGGGAAAGAAGAGCATAAGCAAGGTGGAGGTGTGGCCCCAGGCTGGTCACCCATCCTTCCCCTGCTAACTTCCTCCATTCCCCCAGTCAGTTCTCAGATTTTCCATTCATGGACTGGCCCAGCCCCAGAGGAAGTAGCTCTGAAGGAGGCCATCTTTTTTGTCTGATTCCAGTTATCTTTTTGGTCTGATTTCAGTTATCTTTTTGAAAGGCCTTTGGATTCGACTTTGTCCCATTTGGAAGGTAAGCTCATCAAATACTTTTAAGCATTTTAGATAGAATTTTAATTGTAATGTATTTTATTTCTTTCTTTAATATCTTAAGTTAACATAAAACCTTCCCAAATATGCAAATAATTCTCAAAAACCTATGCAGTGGAAATAATGATGTGAGTATACAGTTTTCTTCACTGTTCTGTCTCTGCACAATGTAAAACCCTGAGCTGAAATCAGGTCTTCCACCTCCATTAGAGTTGTAGCTGGACTGGACCATGGTGGCACACACCTTTAATGCCAGCACTCGGGAGGCAGAGGCAGGTGGATCTTTGAGAGTTTGAGGCCAGCCTGGTCTACAGAGTTAGACAGTCAGGGATAAACAAGGAAATTCTGTCTCACAAAATAAAAGTTGGGGTTGGGTGTCACTCTTTGCTTTTTGTTCTTTCTTATTTAAATGTTTTAAGACAGGGTTTCACTGTATAAAATTGGCTAGCCTAGAGCTCAATATTTAGGCCAAGCTAGCCTTGAATTTGAAGCAATCCTCCTGCGTCAGGCTCTAAAGTTCTGGGATTGCAGGCATGCAAAACCACATCTGACAGAAAATTGTTACTTTGTGTGTGTGTGTGTGTGTGTGTGTGTGTATGCATATGTATACATATGTGTATGCATGCATATATGGAGAGGCCAGAGGTCAAACTTAAGTGTCATCCTCAGGAGCCGTTCACCTTGTTTTTTGAGGCAAGGTCTCTCACTGAAGCCTAGGGTTGAGTGACTAGACTTGGAATCTCATTTGGTTTTAATCAGCCTTGAAGTTGTATTGTATGAGGTCCCTTTACAGACACAAGAAGGAAACTGAGGCACAGAGAGTTTGAACATAGGGACCAAACCAGAACTAGTCAGCTGGCTGAACTGTTAGCAGCATCTTCTTTCTGTTTGTTGGAATTACTGAGGATCGAACCTAACGCCTCACACTTACCTTGTGAGTGTTCCACCACTGAGCAACAGCCCCTGCCCAACTGCTAGTGGTCTATAGATCACACTTTACGTGACAGAAGATGTAGAGTTTCATGACTTTTTAGGTCACTGCCTTATTAACTGAAGCTTGTGCTGTGAGCTAGGCTCCCACCATGATAGTACGTACAGTATGGGCAAGGTATGTGGGCTGCTGCCTAAGAGAAAGAGGAAGGCACTGTGGGAAGGCAGAGATGGTGAAATGATCCCTGTTAGGTGGCCAAAAGGTTTCTTGGTCTGATGACTAGTGAGTTTTTTTGGTTTTATGTTTTTGTTTTATTTTGCTTTTCATTATAAGAGTGTTTGCCTGAATATATATCTGCGTATCACTTACGTACTTACTGCCCTCAGAGGTCAAAAATGGGCACCAGACCCCCCCCCAAGACTAGAATTACATACAGTTGTGAGCCATCATGTGGGCGCTGGAAACAGAACCCAAATCATCTGGAAGGGCAGCCAATGCTCTTAGCCAATTAGCTGTCTCTCCAGTCCTGTAATAGTTAGTTTAATTTTCAACTTGACGCAATCTAGAATCACTTGAGATGAGCATCTCAATGAAGAATTGCCCAGATCAGATTGATCTGTGGGCAGGTGTGTGGGGGGGTTGGCTTAACAGTTAATTTAAGTGGGAAATTCCACCCTGAAAGCAGGCAGCATCATTTCATGGGCTGGACCCTGAACTGCATGAGAAGGAGAGAGCCAACTGCCTTAGCTCTTCTGTATTGCTGTGAAGAAACACCATGACCAAGAACTTACAGAAGAAAAGTTGATCGTGGGTTCCAGCTTCAGAGGGTTAGAATCCATGACAGTCATGGTGGGGAGCATGGTAGCAAACAGACAGGCTTGGGGCTGGAGCAGTAGCTGAGAGCCTACAATGTTATCCACAAGCACAAGGCAGAGAGGGCAAACTAATTTAGAATGGCCTGGGCTTATGAGACCTCAAAGCCCACCTTCAGTGACACACTTTCTCCAACAAGGCCACACCTTATTATTAGGATAGTCACATTCCCTCTGAGTCTGTGAGAGCCATTTTCATTCAAATCACCACCTATTGACATGATGAAGAAACAGGCGATGAAAGAGCCAGGAAACAGAGAGCAGAGTCTATCAGCCAGGCATTACCATCACAGCCCACCCCAGCCACTAGTGCCCACACGTACAGTTGGTCTTTGTCCCCTCCCCTTCCTTTCCTCTTCCCCTCTTCCTTCAGTTCACTAGAGTGAATAGCCATCCATACCTGTTAGAGGTGAAGGGAATGGCTCGTGAGATTCCTCAGTGGATTAAAGTGCTTGCCACAGGAGCCTGACTCCTGAGTTTGATCCCTGGATCCTACAGTGGAAGGAGACAACTGGCTTCTAAAAGTTGTCTTCTGACCTCTACATGTACACCACAGCAAGTGTATACACACACACACACACACACACACACACACACACAATTTTTTAAAAAGGGGGATGAGAACTGGGTGTCACAGTATACACCTTTAATCCCAACACTCAGGAGGCAGAGGCTGGTAGATCTCTGTAAATTTGAGGCCAGCCTGGTCTTGGTCTATTTAGCCAAGGAGGAGAGAGGAGGGCTAGAGAGGAGCCTTAGTTCTTGCAAGGATCCAGGTTCCCAGCAGCCATATGATGGCTAACAACCATCTGTAACTCCAGTTCCAAGGGATCCAGTGCTCCTCTGACCCTCCAAAGGCACCAAGGACACATGTGGTGCACATGCATACACGCAGGCAAACATTCACACACATTAAAAAAACAAATATATATATTAAAAGGATGAAGCATTACAGAGGCAGAGTTTAAAGGGCCAAGGGATTTTTTGTTTTATTTTTGCCTTTCTAGCAAACATGTGTATACAAAAAAACTTGTACCCCCTTTGCTGCTTCTGAAATGCCTCTTTGACCTAAAATACTCCTGAAGAAGTTTGTGCTTACGAAGTTCTCATGCATTATACCTTCTGGTTTTCAAGCCTCATTTGTCAGATAGATAAACACACACACAAGCATGAGTGTGTATTAAAAAGGTCCCCACATGGAAAATAAATGAGGAAGAGATGTCAAGAGAGCCTTATCAATGGAGATCTCGCTATCTTTCAAGGGACCCAACCACTGACGGCAAAGAGATAAGCAAGGAGAGGAACAGCGATAAGAGAGAAAAGGGGGCAATATTTTACTCTGTGTAAGGCTGGGTGGTGGGAGAT
Organism: Bramus lutescens; assembly: GCA_001685075.1. Lineage (NCBI taxonomy): Eukaryota > Metazoa > Chordata > Mammalia > Rodentia > Cricetidae > Bramus > Bramus lutescens. The sequence continues at coordinate 329,791 of LOEQ01000009.1, forward strand.
GCCCCATGATCCTTTCTGGTACAGAATTCCTTTATTCCATTCTTGAGTCCTCTCCACCCTGACTCAGGTGTGCCCATGTGTGCCAGCTCTGTGTGTGGTGTCCTTGGTCCTGGTACACACATGGCTGATCCCATGGGCAAGCAGCCTCACATGGATGTGGGCAGCATCCGTGATCCACCAAGCCCATCCATATGCATGTCTGTATCCTGGCCGCTGTCGGCATCATTCATTTCCCAAACCAGCATGCATTCATTTTCATAACTTTTTGTTCCATTACAATATTAATGGGACTATCAATGGGAAAGGACAAGAGAAGCATTTTTAATGTTTATCTGACAGTTGCAAATTTCACTTGAGGTTGTTTACTGGGATCTGATTGTTGGCAGAGAGGAGCAGGAGAGGCGGCAAGATTAATGGGATCATGGGAAGAGGAGATGTATTTATGGGCCTTCTGAACACCATCTAAGAGTAATAAAAAGTCCTGCCGCACCCTTCCCCAAGTGAGACTTAAGTTTGAAACACGGAGCAGTGAGGGATTGTTTTAATTAACTTCCATCCAATGGCAATGGCCCACTCATAGTGAATCATGTTGCATTTCTGTCTCCGTCTGTTAAAAATTAGACATCTTCTCCCGTCCCTCCTCTTGTACCTCTTTCTTTTCCCCACCTCCTTATTCTCCACACCTCTGGCCCTGGGCCACTGGCACGCCAGTCTGCCATATTTTCCCCCACCTTTTTCAACTCCTGTGTCATCTCAAGGAGCGAGAGGGTTGATGTGACCTTTGATCTGGAGGATAGGGGTCGGGAGAAGAGAAAAGAGGCCTCCAGAGGCCACTGTGGTGGGAAAGGAAAGGGATGCTTGGTCTTGGGTTGGAGAGGAGGACTGGGCGCCTCTTCTGAGGCCTTCACCTTGTTGCTGGCTTAGACCTGAGCTAAGAGCCTTGTGCTGGAATAAGGGGATTGAGATATAAGGAAAGGCCCATCCAATAGCCTCCAGGAGGAGAGACTTTCCCAGGGCCAGACTCTGAGACACTGGCTGTGTTCAGCGCCTAGCTACCATTACCACCTGGCTCACAGTGCCCTCTGCTTTTCTGGGGTCCTCAAGGGGGTTGCCAGTCAAACAACAGGACGTTCAGTTGACTCTGAGTTTCAGATGAACAGCGCATCATGCTTTAGTGTAACTCCTAAGTCACACAGAAGACCTGCATACACCAACGTTGATATTTATTGTCTGCCTGAACTTCAGATTCCACTGGATTATTTACACCTGCTAAATTTGGAATCCCCTACAGAGCAAGAGTCTCCACCAGTCATGGTTCTGAGGGTCCCCGGTGCTGCTGCTGTCCTGATGACTTTTCCATCTCAAGCCACTGTTTTTACCTCTCTGACCTCAGTTTCTACATCTGCTAAATGGGGATAATAGATAGCATCACCCCCTTCTAGGAATGTGCTAAAATTAAGGGAAAGGAAGCATAGCAGAGTCTCCAGACAGCAGACAGCTAATATTTCTCTGCAAAGGGCCACGGTGAGGAATTCAAGTCTGGGAGCCAAGTTTCTGGGTTGCAGCTATTCATCTATGCCAGGCTACTCTGTAAGCAAATGGGCATGGCGGGGTTCCAGAAACACAGGAGTTGCCCCACGGCCAGGTTTCCTCGGGGCTGCATCTGCTGAGTTTAACTTGCAGGGAGGGAGTGTCGAGGAAGCACTCCGGAGGGTGACTGGGAGCCTCAGGATCACAGCTCCAGATTAGATGGTGCTAAGTCAGCATCCACAGGGGTCTTTTCTCATAAATTACTGCTTCCCTGTGTTTGCAAGTGCCTGACAGTTGATGATCAGTCTTGCATCGAAACAACCCTGGGAAAAGTCCCGTGACACACCTCAGCCCTGAGTGCGATGCAGCTATGTTTAAGGGGCAGCTTCAGCTCAAATGGCCACGGGCAAGCAGAGGATCTTCTGAGCACCACATTCAGTGCCCCAGGGTGCACAGGGTGGTGACCGTGGGAGTTTTACACCTAATGCCAGCAGGAGTTCCAGGGTGGGCAGGCAGTAGGGTCCTGACCTCCAGCTCCGACTCCCACTTTCTGTGCTCGGGGTTAGTATGCCTGAGACACCTGCTTACATCTGCCAATGTGGAGATGAAGGTCTTCATTTCCTGCACTTGGTCCTGAGACAGGGGCAGCAGAGCAGGTGACCAGTAAGGGACCAGAGAGATGAGGCCATGGGATGAAAACGGATTTTCTCACACTCCAGAGAATTCCATTTTACTCCAGCTGCACGTTGTGTGACCCAAATTCCCTGAGTGGAGAAATAAATGATCTGGATACTGCTCTCCACACTTACCTTCCACCTTTGGGTGTTCCAGGAGCCTGGGCCTGAGTGTCAGCCAGCTGCCAGGTTTCCTGGAGTCACAGAGCTGTACCCACATTCTGCTCCTCACACCCACACCTGTCCACAATGGGTTGTGCGTGGGAAACAGGTGGGCGTGTCTAGAGTCCTGAGTCCTCACCCACCGCTGGTCGGCGCATGCCGGTGCCGCTTTTGAAATTAAGAAAGACAGAGCATGGTGCCACCTAGGACCGAGCTCCCGGGGCCCAAACCAGATGTTTGACTGTGGACAGGCTCAGTTTCTTCGCAGGTGAAACAGAGCGAAGTTATATAATCCTGGGAGGTGTGACGGTCCCTACTGATTGTCAGCCTGACAGGATCTAGAATAGTCACCCAGGAGATAAACCTCGGGGCACGTCTGTGTAAGGTAGTTTTCTAGATTAGAGCACTTGGGTGGGAGGTCCCATTCAGCTGTGGGCAGCATCATTCCGTGTGCTGAGGTCCCACCATGAGTGGAAAAGACAGTGAGCTCTCTGTTGCCTGGCATCGGACACAATGTTGCCAGTCCCCGCTGCACCCTCAAAAATGAGTCAAAATAAACCCCCCTCTCTGAGTTTGTTTCTGTCGGGTGTCTTGTCATAGCAGTGAGAAAAGCAACTGACAGAGGAGGCTCTCTCATCTCTTATTTTTTAGGTTTGAACTGAGGGCCTCAGCCGCTGCTAAGTCCCGAGGTCTCGGCTGGCTCCATGTCCCTCTCTTTTAATACAGATGCCACTGTGGCAATGGCCTTATTCTGTTCCGCTCCGTGTCAGCCAGGCAGATGTCTGGACCCTGTCAGCTTACTCCGCACCCCCAGCAATACAGCAGAACAAGAAGAGAGGGACCAATGAGCCTCATGGGTAGTTCTCCACTCCACCATTGATTAGATATGGGTCATTCACCATTACTCCTGGAGCCAGCACAGAGGTTCCAACACGGTCAGAGACAAGTGAACAAGTAGGAGGTCTAAAGTCAGACAACAAAGTCCCACCCAACCTCCACCTTCATCCCACTGAGAGCCTCGGTAGCCTTTTCTGTGAAACAGACCTAAAAGTAACCCAGGCTCTCAGAGCCACGATGAGACTCAACAGAGCATCTAAGGGTGACCTGGACATGCACCAGATGCTAACATCTTCTCCTTCCCTATATCTCAATTTGCTGAGCACTCAGAACGGGCCATCCCAGCCCATCAGCCGTGTGTACAGACCTGAGGCTACCTCTTCAGGAGGGTCCCTCTATGATGGCTCTCAGATCTGCCACCTCAGTTTCATCAGCATCCCTCCAGCTTCCCTAGCTGGCCCTTGCTGTGGCTCCCACGCTTCCTCCTTCCTTGTTCAATCTCACCTCATTCTCCAGACCAGGAGACACCATCTTTGGGACCCAGCTCCCGTTCTCAAAAGATTCTTTTGGGGGCCAGCGGATTGAGAACTCTGAAATCAACTCCGACGCAGGAGTCAGCAGGTCCTTGTTCACTGACCCAGCGTTGGCCCCTGGCAAACCTTTGTACCCTAACCATCAAGGAAACCTACTCCCACCTCCCCCAGACACCTCACTCTCGTGCTGATCTTTAATACATATTGCAGAACGGTTCATCCAATGTGGTTGTACCAATTTACACACTCGCCATCTCCCAATGTTGTCAGACTCAGGGGGTGTGTAACGGTGTCTCCTTGCAACAGTAGATGCTTTCCACCCACAGCAACCAATCAAAGGATCTTTCTTGTGTACTTGTGGCCTTCTCCTGTTCCCTTCATTTGTGCATTTCCTTTCTCGTGTCTCTTGCTCCTTTCACTGAGCTGTTTCTCCCATGTACGAGTCACAGTCCTTCCTTCTAGTCTCTGTAAATCCATCATCTTTTAGCTACCTATGTTACAAGCATCTTTTAGTTTGCGGCTTTCCCTTCGCCACCATTATATCTTCTCATGAGCCAAAGAGCTCCATTTGCATGTAATGGTCATCTCCTTAGGGCGCCTGTTCTTGTGTGTAGGGAAATCCTTTCTTCCCTGACAAGTCACAGAGGAATCCCCTTTCCTCTCAGTTGCTCACTGAGGCTGCTCTCTTCCCTAGGCAGCCATCCTTGAGGCCCTTGCCCATTCCTTTCTCATCATGGTTTACTTGCCTTTGCCCCGTGGGCTGTGAGCAGGGACCTCCCATCACTGTGTCCTAACTACAGCTCCCACAGTGCCCTGATGCCCAGCACTTCTCCCCCATGGCTTCTTCATTTCTGGTCTTTTCATCCCTAGTTTCATGGCAATGAGTTCTCAAAATTACCTGCACATCTTGCAGGGAGTTTTTTCTCACCTTATGCTTTTGGATTTTATCACCTTCCTGGGGATCTGGCCTTATTACTGGTTTTTAAATTAATTTATTGATGTGGGATAAGGAGATCTCACTACATAGGCCTGGCTAGCTTGAAACTTTCAATGAAAACCAGGATGGCCTTGAATTTACAGAGATCCACCTGCCTTTGTCTTCCAAGTGCTGGGATTAAAGGCGTGTGCCAGCCTCAAAGCCTATAACTAGTTTTTAAATGAATTTCAAACTAAGATATAACTACATCGCTTCCCCCTTTCCTTTCCTCTCTATAACCCTTCCCATCTCCTTTTCTTCCCACCTCTCCCTCAAATTGATAGCCTCTTTTTATTTGATTATTATTGTTATATGTATATACTATATATATATGTTCATGAAATACAAGTTTCTGAGTCTTTTTTGTTGTTTGTGTATATATGGATTTTTAAAAGTTACTCAGGTAACCTTATATGCCTTTATGAACCGAGAACTCCCTCTCAGTAGCTTTGCGGCAAATGGCAGATTCCAGGATGCTAGCCTTTGTGGGCTTACATTTTAGCCTCCTATGGCCTCTTGCTGAAGATGGAAAGGGTGGAATTCTGAATGGTAACCTCAGAGAATGCCCAGAAGGTGGCCTGCAAAGTGCCCGCCCCGTCTCCATCACCGAGGGCGCCATATTGCTGCTACTGAGAAGTGAAGGAGTAGGAGGTCATCAGGAGCTTTGGAATGGACAAGGGGGGGTGCCATCTGTGAGGAGGACAGAGGGAAAGAGGGAACACTTTTTGGAAAGAGCCAAAGCTTTGACAGGAATCTGCCTCCTTCCCCCCTCCTGCTCCCATCTGTTTTGGAGATATGTAAATGTGTCGGTGTTCCCAGGTGACTGGCCTGCAGGGGCCTCTTTGGAATTCTATAAACTGGCCATCTGTCATCCTATAATAAATGATACCTATAAAAGAAAGTGATTATGGTGCTGATACGGGAAGAGGCATTTGTTTATATTCTTATAATATGTATCAGATTGAATAGAAAGGATCACTTACAATTGACAAATGGAGAGCGGAGTTTCTTGGGGAGAGCCTGGGGACACAGTGGCAGTGCTGGAGCCAGGTGTCAGAGACGAGCTCAGCCTCGTGGGTCTCAGAGCACCCCAAACTCCTGAAGATGGGTACCCCACTTTTTACATTTCCTGAAGGTCTTGGCTGTGCCTTGAACCACTATGAAGTGGCTCCTTTGTGAGAATGATCACATGTCCCTCCTGCTAGGGAGCAAGTGGGGGTGGCTCTGAGATCTGCCCATAGCTGGGTTGGCTCCACTATCCTGTGGTGGCTACTTGACCCCATGATGCCTATGTAGAGACCCCCACCCCAGACTAGTCTCCTTAGCTCTAAGTGGGGGTACATTTTCCAGGTCTCAGAACAACAGAGCCTGCTATTTTTAGAGTGCTGGACACTTTTCACACCCCATGGGTTAGATGAGGAATGTTTTATTCCCAACCTCTGTCTGGCATCGCAGAACATCAGAAAGGAAAAGTCACACTTCAGGATGGCACGCTAGGGATTGAGAAGCCATTTGCAGTCCTTTCCTGGCAACACTCTTTGTTCATGCTTTCTGTCCACCAAGGGCAACACTTAGCTTCTACCTTCAGTTTTGATCATTGACTGCATTCATATATACTTATATAAACATAAAATATATTCATATCTCTAAGATACATATAAATAGGTCAGACATCGCTAATCCAAACTCCCTACCTGACCTTGCATGACTTGCACACGACACGCGAAGGTGGGTGAAGCTAACTTTGGGTTGTGCATAGAAGGCAAATCTGAAATAGGTTATGTGTATGAGGTGTGCATGAATGAGCTGTGTGTATAAGGTCTATGTGAGACGAAGCTGAGGGACTCATGTCTAAGACATAGCATTGCATATATACAAATATTCCAAAAACCTGAGAATCAGAAATTCTAAGCATTCTGGCTAAGGAGTGCCTACTCTATAAATATAGGTACTTACTACTTAGTGCTCAGTACCAGCCTTAGCAGTGATCATTCATTTTGATTGTCCTAGTCCATCTTTGGTAGATTCCTCAGGAGGGATTCATGAGCACTTCTTTTGTGTCCAGGAGTTTGTCTGTAGCCATCACACCCAACTATGTTTTCATGCCTAAAAGCCTTCATTTACTCTTTTCTCCCGGAATAATTTCAATTTATTAATTTTTAATTTTTTGGTTTGTGCATAATTGTGACTCTTGAAAACTCAAAAACACAGCCATGTCCGTCTCTTTCCCTCAAGTTGACTACTCTGTGGAGATTTGGCTGAAGTCCTTTTTCATGGTCCCTGTTCTAGTGCCAGGTGAGCTCTTGTCCTATTGGTGGGGGTGGTAGTGGGGAGGTGGGTCAAAACGTCTTTCTTGGCTTTCTGCTTGAGACCTTGCCCATCTACAGTTTACTTGATGGGATCAAAATAATCACCTTTCTCTTTTAGAAATTGTGACTTGATTTCTCCCACCCCACTGTACTGTTACCTCCAGAATTGTCACAAAAAATTCCACTGCCTTGCCCAACAATTGCTGTACCTTGAAAGCCAGCTAGCCAAACCAGTCCTTATTGGGGTTAGAACAACCAAGGACCCCAAATTCAAAGTGTAATTTTAGTGAATTTAAATTGTTACTGGATAGGAGTCTTGGGGGTCTTCCATGACACAATTTCAAGGTTCTTTGTGTCTTGAACAAAGAATTAAGCAAAACATGGGGAAAACTGTAGGGAAAGCATAGGTTTATGAAGTGGAAGTGAAAGCAAAGACACCTACAAGCAGGATTGAGCTTAAGGACAGATGTGGTTTAAGAGCACCTTCTTTTCTGGGTTCAAGCCCTTCAATTACTAAAGGGAAGGGAGGAGTCCCTCAGGGGTGGATATTTCTTTGACTGATATAAGTGATTGACATCGTGGGTTATATAACATTATATTTACGACACATGCATTGTCTCATGATCCCATTTTAATCATATGCGTGAGATTCCATCCATATACATCAGTCCTAGGTCACCTTGGGACAATCTTTTTCTTTAGTGCACATGCATATCTCTAGGGGAATCCTCTACTGATTTATTTCCCCCTGATTGGGTTCTTATCTTGCCCTCCCTCCAAGAATGGAGTAGGCAGACCTGTGTGTAACAATGAACAGGGCCTACTTGTTGGGGTTTCTGTCCCGCCCGGTTCCCCACAGCCGGCAAGCCCCAAAGAAAATCACACAGAGATCTCTATAGGTTATAAAGCTGATTGGCCCATTAGGCCAGGCTACTTATTAGCTCTTGTAGCTTATATTAACCCATT
>LOEQ01000009.1:363747-389244 GCA_001685075.1 Bramus lutescens
ATACAATTTGTGTGTTGTTATTTCAGGTGTAAAGCTAGCTGTGTGGGAGCCGAGTGGGATGAAAAGCAGGCCAGCCTGCCACTACCATCACTACACAACATATCAGCCCTGCTCTCTTCCTTTCCATCTCCTCATATTTACTTCTTTTTGAAGTAGATTGAAGATTCAACAATATGCATATGAACAGTAATAATAGGAAAGGAAGCCAGGCCATCTCCTGGAAGGCTACACACCAAAGATCAGTCAGGGCTTTCTCCAGAGAATCTGATGGAGAAGTCCTGAGGACAGGAGTCCTCAATATCCAGACCACTCCTGTATAGGTAGACATTTTTTTCCCTCAAAACATAGTGACACCAGTTGATTGTCTATTGTCCATGATTGTGTTTTTCCCTACAATGGTAGAACTGAACAGCTGCAACAGACATAGCTGGCCCTTGAAACTTGAAATATAGATCCTAGAACTTGCACAGAAGTTTGTCAACCTTTCAGAGTTACCTAGAAAGTTCTCTTGTTGGAGACTGACATATCATGTTCCAGTAAGTCCAGAGCTGCCAGCATTACCTGTTTCTAGGAATCTATTCTGTGTTGAGCATCCTTATCTGTCCACAAGATGAGTAGAGTAGGCCTGGTATGGTGGCACATACCTGCAATCGCAGCACTTGAGAAGTGGTCATGACTTCAAGACCTTGTGGCTACAGAGTATGTCTGAGCAAGCCTGGGCTACATGAGACTCTACTTAGCACTGGCTTACCTCCAAAGTTTCATGGAGCAGCCACAGATAGTAACACCAGCCTGGAAAACAGCAGGCTCAAATCTGCTGTGTAATCAAATGCAATTTGGAGTCCAAACCACATATGGGCTAGCAATGTGTACAGGGTGCACATGATTAAAATCCTAAAATAGTGCTCTCCAGAAGCAACTCCATTTGGAAAATTGCAAAAGAAAATGGAACTTAGAAATGTTTTACCAACATGAAAGCTAGAACACACACACACACACACGTTTTAAATACACTGAAAGAGATTTTATACCTTTACCTTTATGAACAATCTCAATGCTCAACCAATGCAGCAAATACCACTAACAACTCATCATTAAACATTTTGAGAATTCTAAATATATTTGAAATGTTTGATTGATATAGGAATGAGATATCAGTTCCCACTGACTGAACTGGGCAATTATGGATTGGATTACAGCAAATGATGACCAGGACATGGTGATAGCTCCAACGTTGTTGGCTGGAGTGAGGCTAAGAGCTGCTCAGTAGCAATGCGGGATGGGCCGGTCCATGCCAGATGTGCACACCCAGCTACTAGCCATGGCCTCTGTTTAGTGTGACCCCTGAACCCCAGGGAGTCCTGAGATGCTTCCAAAGGGAATCTCATGGTTAAAGCTCTCAGATCAGCGCTACGATGCCATTTGCCCTTTGGAAGACATTTGGCTTGTGATATAAGGCAAGAGTGAGTCCACTGTTGGTTGTTAGCAACCTAGGCATGACCACGAGCTGTAGAAGTTGTCATGGTGTCTTTGACCACCAGGACTTCACAGGGGAAACATCATTTTACTAAAGAATGGCCCTGGCTGAGCAGCAACATCTTTTAGTTAAAAAAAAAAAATCTTGAGTCCAGAGGCTAGAGAGATGGCTGAAATTAAGATCGTATAGAGCTCGTGCAAAGGACCCAAACTTGGTACCCAGCGCCTTTGTCAGTTCACAACCATCTGTAATTCTTGGGAAACACATACATCACAGCTTTTCTGGTGGATATTTGAGGGGAAGCATACATGCAGTCCCCAGTTTTGAAAAATAATCTTAGAATTCCCTTCTGGGATACTATTTTTATAAAAAAAAAAAAACCCCAGCAGGTTAATGACAGAGATTTGGATTTGGGTATTTGGCAGATATTTTCTCAAAATAGAAAAATAACTGATAGTGGCAGCAGGACTTCACTCTGACCTCCCCTTGGCTTCCCCGTGATCTCCCACTAATGAATTAAAATAAGGCGATCAAAGTGCTGAGTAGATGATAGACTAGGAGAGAGTGGGCAGGGACCGGGGAAAACACTCTCCGGCGAGAGTGGGCCATGGCCAGAGAACCACAGTGCCAACCTAGAGGTGTGGGCAGGCTTTATACTGTTTCTTCACGTCTCTGCAACAGCTTCCTGGGGGTTGCTTTCTTATCCTAGTGATTGACAGGTTCATTTGGACTAATGTTATGCCTTTGTTTTCTTGTTGTTTTGTTTTGTCTTGTTTTACCAGAAAGCTGCCAGCTGGATAGAAATCTCAGGGCTACTGGGCAGTGGTGGCACACGCCTTTAATCCCAGCATTTGGGAGGCGGAGGCAGGCAGATCTCTGTGAGTCTGAGGCCAGCCTGGTCAACAGAGCAAGTTCCAGGGCTCCAGGGCAGCCAGGGTTACACAGAGAAACCCTGTCTTTAAAAAAATAAAATAAAATAAAAATCTCAAGACCTTAGAATGTCTCATTTTCCACTCAGGGTGGGCCATGTACTCAGATCCTGCTGTTTTGGCCAGTGATGGAAGTCCTGCAGCTTTAGCTCCTGGCTTCAGACACTGCTGATTAGAAGGGAGGAGGCTCAGCCTCAAGGCCTTTATGCCTACAACAGTTAACTAGCTGAACCCTGTTCATACAGTGGCTGGCCCTGCTGTTATAAAGTCGGAAATAACCAGAAACTACAGGCTGCCCAGCATTCCTGAGAGACCCCTACTGGGTGGGGTGCAACCTGCAGAAAAGAATGCCAAAGGGAGTCAGCTGAAAGCAAACCTGAAGCTTATTAAGCAAAGGAAAGCACACGCTGAGCGCTGGGCTAGAAACGGAATCACTATTTTAGGGCTAGAAGCGCTAAAAGAAATGCAGACTTAAGTACCTTAGGCTGTTTTATGAGTGTGATTTTGTGGCTCTTGGAATTATATTGTTGAACTATAGTGACTCCAATGTTAACAGTTAAGTAAAAATGTTTTGTATCCTTTTTTCCCTTCTCTGGTTGGCCTTGAACTCATCATTTACCAATCTCAGTCCCTCATATACTGGGCTTATAGGTGTGAGCCACCATGGCTAACCATGGTAAACTTACCTTTTATCTAGAGACGTTTTCTGTGGAGGCTGTGGAGATAGCTCGTAGGTAAGAGTGTGTCTGGTACAAGCATAAGGACTTGAGTTTTTGAGTTTGAATCTCCAACACCCACATAAAAAAGAAAATCCAGGCATGGTTGCATGTGCTGGTAACACCAGTGTTGGAGAGCGAAGGACAGGAAGAGCTTGGGAGCTACAGACTCAGCAAGAAATTATTGTCTCAGAAAAATAAGGGAGGGAGGGAGGGAGGGAGAAAGGACTTTTCTTTCATAAATGAAACTATAAGATGGTTTATTAGAGGTATTATTCAGGTTTACAGATTAGAAAGAAACACTGACAAGAGGGCATGGATTGAAAACAAAGCAAAACACCCTTCAGTGGCCAGTGAGATAGCTTAGCAAGTGATAGTGCCTGCTGCCAAGCCTGATGACCTGAGTTCGATTCCCACGTGGACCCACATGGAAGTTCTTGCAGGTTGGTGTCTCTTCAGTTCTACAGCATCCTGTGATCTGACCCAGGCAGTAGAGAGATGTGGAAGAGGAAGGGGTGGGGGGAACAGCAGCAGAGAGTGGGTGTGTAGGTGCTGGGCCTGGGCCAAGTGGAGAGAGAAGGGACCCATGGTGTTCTTCGCAAAGCTGTGAGGTCCCCAGAACAAGAACCAGTCTGTGAGTGGAGAAGTTGAGGTGCAGGCAGATTGGAGTATGAGCTTCCGGCCCCAGGACACAGCTAGGGGGGAGGGAAGGGGGCTCGCTTCCTGCTCTCAGGAAACCCTGCTGGTATCTTTCTCAGAGCACCTTCTAGGGTTGAGCGCCATTCCCTGTACAAGGGCCAGACAGTGAGCTGTTAGATCACAGATGCTATGCCCCCAGAGAGCGGGCAGCCTATCGGCTGTGACCCTGCAGTTGCCAGAGGTCAATCTTGCCCCCTCCTCCATGGTGCTTGGGAAGCAGAAGCGGGCACTACAGGCCACTTATTAACTTCATTCCTGTGATCCCACCTCCATGCCCCTACCCTGTCCTTTAGAAACCTACAAGAGGGTGAACCACATTTTGTGTGCTGGAACTGAGGGCTCTCTTCAAACTCCCACTATGCTGAACACAGTGTTAGTAACTCTTAGGACACCTCATGCCCCAAAAGACAGTTTGTCTCAGCACCTTCTCTGAAATCCTTCTCATTTCTATTCCCCAATTTTATCTAACATGAACAAAATAGGCCAGAATTGCGTATGTAAGGAGACAGGTCACAAGCAAAATAAACAGGTGTTAAAATAGCATTCATCTGAGCTAGTAGCCTTGGGTACCTACTATGTACAATAAAATACCATCCAGAGGGAATGGTCATAGGTGGGGCAGTAAAACAATTCCAACTTTCCACTTCACCCCACCATCCAGTGGTTTCTTTGCCTTGTGTCCCTGGACACCTTTGGGAAGTTCTCGCTGTGTATGACTCTACAGAACTTGGTCCCTCCTGCTTGGGAGAATATTGCACTAGCTCTGAACCTCTCCTCACTCAAAACAAAGTTTAACGTAAATAAATCTGTCCTTTTTTTTTAAACATAGTCTTAGGGCAGGGAAGACAGTTCAACACCTATGAGTGTGCACTACTCCCGTGGAGACCAGAGTTCAGTTCCTAGCACCCATGTCAGGTGGCTCACAGCCACCTGTAACTCCAGCTCCAGGGGACCTGACTCCCCATTCTAGACTCTAAGGGCACCTGTACACACACACACGTACATATTCCATACACTGACATAGACATATATATATACACACATATATATGTTATGTATATACAATTAAAAATAAATCTTAAAACATAATTGCACTGCGTAGCTCCAGCTGGCCTAGATCATGTTATAAACCCTGGCCTTAAACATGTGTCGATCCTCCTGTCTCTGCCTCCCACGTGCTGAGGTTTCAGGAGTGTGCCACAATGCCCAGTTTAATCTAGTGGGGATTGAAGCTAAGAATGGCTCAGTTAGTAGGAGTGCTAACCTGGCATGCACAGAGGGTTCAAGTTCCAGTATGACACAAACCCTGTGTGGTGGCGGAAGGAGCAGAAGATTAAGGACATCTCTGGAAACATGAAACTCTGTTAAAAAAAAAAAAACTACAGGCAATTTACATAGTACACACCAGCAGAAGGTAATAAGGTAATAAATGCATATGACGAAACTCACAAACAGAGGGAGTGGTGAATGCTGGTGTGTGTGTGTTTGTGTGTGTGTGCACGCGCACGCGAGCGCGTGCATACCTGTGCATGCACATACATTCGCTTATGTGCACAACATGAATTATGACCCAACTGAGAAGACTTTTCAAGGTTTGTTGGCATGGATCTTGCACAACTGTCTCAAGTCACATTTACACGGTTGAGCACGAAAGACTGAGAGGATGTGGGAAGGAAACAGAAAAGCAAATAAAAACAGAACAAAACCTTAATCAATGAGGGCTGGAGGGCTAGCTTGGCAGTTAGGAGGACTCGGGCTTGGTTCCCAGCACCTGAAGTGGCTGCTCACAACTCTGCCCATTCCAGAGTAGCCGATGTCCTCTTCTGCCTTCTGTGGGCACGGCATGAGCATCACACATGCACATATATGCGGGCAAAAATGTCCTTACACATAAAACAAGAGTGAATAAATGTCTTTTAATTGGCTGAATAAATGAAAAGAGGGTAGTGCCCTGGGTGTCTTGTCCAGTGCTGTCACCGTCTTAGTCCAGACAGCCAGGTCCTCCTTCTCAGGGAAGAGAGAAACAGAAGGGACTTTTGGACAAAGCGGGGGCTCATGCCGCAGGGCAGGGAAGTGTAGTAAGTAGGGTGAATGGAAAGGGGCGGGGAGCCCGAGAAACTGGGAGGGCAGAAAACAAAAGATCAATAAGAACAGCCTGGGGGTGACAGCAGCCAGCCAGGGAGCGCTCCTCCCTATATTAGAATTCATGAACTCCCCTCTTACATTAAGTCTTTATATGACACCTGGCCTTTAATGCAAAGCTGGCTGAGAACATTAAAAATTAAAAGCCGAAGGTAGGCCACATCCATCTCTGATAGCGCAGCTCCCCTCCTATCTGAGGCCTGCACAAAGCTATTACACATTGATAAATTATTTTGGGTAATAGCCGAGATATTACATTGTTTCTGAGTGAAGGTAAAATCTCTCCCTGACATGGGCATTTATCAGGAATGCCTTTCATCGTATTTATTATGGGCCAGAGGAGCAGGGGCTGAGGCTGGCCTCTGGGGTGCTGGGCTGGGCCCTTTCTCTCTCCACCCCCTCCCTTTCCCCTCTGGCGCTCTCTAGATGGGGCAATGATGATGCTTATGACAAGATAATTATTAGCTAAAGATTCGCAATTCACCTTTAAAGGGCGGGGCTCCGGAGAGGAGGGGATTTTGGTGCTTGGGCCTTCAGACCCCATAAAGCAGGTCCCACCTGGCCACTGGGAGGAAACCACACAGCTGGGTCCAAGTTCCATCCTGCCTCGCTCATACCCTCTCCACCCCTCTGCAAGGTGGCAACCAATCAGAATTGTTCAGTGTTTCTTTAGCGAAGGGATGAAGGGTGGGTGTGGAGGGCCACGCTGGCTGCCTTCTCCCAGCAAGGCACACCACACCCCAAAAGTTTGTCTTGAATCTTGTCTGGATCCACTGCCTGCTGCTGCAGAGCTCCAAAGCAGGTACTTTCTGTTCGTTCTGCACCTGCCTCTTCCCCAGCTTTGTTTTTTTCAGACAAAAATCTCTCTATGTAGCCCAGGCTGTCCTGGAACTCTGTATGTAAGACCAGTCTAGCCTGGCACTAACAGAGATCCGCCTGCCTCTGCCTCCCAAGTGTTGGGATTAAAGGCGTGCGCCACCACCACCGCCTACTTTCTCCTTTTCCACCCTTCATAGTCTCATTCTGAACATGCTGGGAGCATCTTTGGGCTGACCACCCCCTGGGAGCTGGCTCTGGAGCCTAGCAAGCATTGATAGGATTACCCGTTTATGGTAGTATCATAGGTAGAAAATAGTCTGGAGGGCACTCTCTGAGACTTCCAGGTTCTTGTATCCCCGAACAAAGGTTTAGACAGACACACAAAGAGAGGTAAAAGATAATTTAGAGAGAAAGAAAGGATTTCCCAGGGTAGAAGTAAGCCAGAGCTGAAGAAAGGAGCAAGGTCAATGACACTGGACACCTAGTGTTGTGACCCTGCGGACACTTTTTCATTTTTCTGTTGTTGGCATAGAATACCCTGATAAAAAGCAAAATGGGGGGAGAAAGAATTAATTTTGGCTTATGGTTTCAGAGGGGATAAAGTCCATTCTGCTGAAAAGGGCACAGCAGTAGGAGCATGTGGCCAGCCTCGATGTCAAGAAGCAAAGGAAGAACAGAAAGGAGAGGCGGGCTAAAAAACCCAGCCCCAGGGATGATGTGTTTCCTTCAGCCCAGCTCTGCCTTCTAAGCGCTCCACAGCCTCCCCAAGCAGCATCAGCAAATGGGGACGAAGTGTTCAAACACGCAAACCTAAGATGACATTTTGTATTCAGGCCACAGTGATGGGTCAGTTACATGGTGCCCACCTTCCGTGTGTGTATATTGTGTGCTTTTCTTTCCCGGGATTTGGTCCCTTACCCCTTGGCCAGGGGTTTCCAGCCTCTTTCCATATTCCTGGTTCCTCTCATATACTAATCTCAGTGATTTCCCCATTCCTCTTTCTGACAGCTCTCCTGCCTAGGAGAGGTGCCATGATAATGCCATACTTTCTGGGTTAGAGGACATCCTAGGAGCGAGAGAGGTGTGGACTGATGGTGGGTAGGGTCAGTATTGGCCAATGCTAGTGTGAAATACTCGGTTCCCCAACCCTCAACCCCTTTCAGAAGTATCTATTCTTTCCAGGGGTATTTCCCAAGTGCCTGGTACTTTCGAGGCATGGTGCCAAATGCCGAGTGCATGGTGCTGAGCACATAACAAAGAACACAAGAGATGCAGTCCCTGCTCCCCAGCTGCTCAGTTCAGTGGAACCGAGCGACTGTCCCCAGAGGAAAGAGTCAGGTGCTATGGATGCTTTTATCCCCCCCAGGTGAGTTCGCTCACTGATCTTCCCAGCCCTGGGGAGGAATCAGTTCCAGTTCCCACCAGTTGCCCATATACAGTGGGTGTCTAGTTCACACTGCTGGAACAAAGGCTGACTAGAGTAGGAAATTCAAAACGCGGGTAAACAGGGTGGGCTGCCGAGTCTAACTGAGGCCCCAGGAATGAAAGCCTGCTTTTCAGAAATCAGCTTAGCTCAGGGGAAGTGTCTATTTCAAGTGCTAGTCACAAAAGGTGACAACCCAGCCAAAGAAAAAAGCAGCAGCCATTGTAGTTTGATGCAAGCTAGGCAAAATAATGACTTCATTATTGTGGGCTAAGCTAAAATGACGGTTCTGTTTCTAGCGTGTCTGCCTAATGGCCAGACACTCACAGAACCCCAGCCAGCAAGAGAAGGGCTGCTACTCTGGCACCCACTCCCTCTGCCTTCAGCTTCTTACACTGCCCAGGAGCTGTCTAGAGTGTGCCATAGGCAGACGTGAGAAAGTCTGGAGGAGCAGGTCCAGGCTCCTGGGCCCAGGCAACTATGCATTGAACTACACTGCTCTTGGGCCCCCTCTCCTCCCAGCACACCCCTGTTCCCCCACCCACCCACACACATGCACACACATACGCAGACACTTAGATCAAACCAATGATTTGCCTGCAAGTATCTGCTTTCTCCAAAGCCCAAATGGGACTCTGGCCCCTGCAGATGGATGTGTCTGGGCACTCTCTAAGTGCTGGTTGCTGATTGACTGTGCTGTGGATAGCTGTCAGGCTCACTCACTTAACAAACTTCGCCTTGTTAGAGGAGGCACAAGTCTAAGGGCTGTCCGTCTCTGGCTCCTCTCCTTCTTCCCCATAGAGTCTGAGGAACCAAACACCATCACAGTTGATTGCAGAGAGAAGATCTCTCTTAGCAAGTGTGAGGAGGCAGAAGAAGGGCTGAGAACAGGCACTATACTTCTGTTTGTGCAAAGCAAAGGTAGAAGGCAGCCTGAAAATCCTTCCAGAATGAACTCGTGATGAATGACAATAATGGTAGTTGGCACTTCTTGAGTACCTCTGGCCAAGTGCTTGGAAAGAATTTTGCTTTCTTCTCTCCCTTAATACTCCCAAGAATCCAGGAAGCTGGTACTGCAGAAGTTCAGAGAGACCGGCAGGAAGCCTGCTCCTAGGTTTGATCCAGGATCTCAGTGGCAAGAACTCAGGCCTTTTATAGTTCACATAAGAAAACCCAGTTCTAGACTGGGCAGTTCCCTTGTCTAGCAGAGTGAGGACAGGATCCTCAGAGTTAATGTCGAGTTTTCCTCTGCTGTACATATATAGAGCTTAGTTCTTTTCCTCCTTTGTCCCAGGGCCAGCGAGACCTCAGCAGTGGAGAGGGTCTCAGTGCACTAACAAGCGTTGCTAAACGATGCCCAGGCTGAGGTGGGGTAGGCATGTGGCTGCGGGAAGCTGGTTTTAAAGATAGAGTTAGGCAGAAATAGGCTGGGGTAGGTGAGTCCAGGAAATGAGGGAAGACCAGGTCCAGGAAGCCTAGGGGGTTAGGGATCTCTGAAAGAGAAGACAGAGAGTCCAGGATCTGCTGAGACAGAAGAAATCCCAGGGGTGTGGACACAAGAGCTCCTGGGGACAACAAGGGGAAGGCACTCAGGCAGACTCAGGCTGGGAGGCTGAGGCAGGGCCCAATGAGGAGTGGGAGTGTGCTTCTGACTGACAAGGGGAGGGAACTGCAGAATGGCATGGTTTCCTGACCCAGAGTCACTCCTGGGATTTCCAGAGCTTCCTTGGTTCAGAGTTGATCACGGGGGAAGAAAACTGATACCAAGAGTATCTTAGAAGTGTTTGCTCAGCACTTGGAATATCTTTGTTATCTGCAAGTAACTGCTCTAAATATTTAAATAGTTTTAACCACTGTTTATTGTTCCTTTTAAAACCAGGGTCTTACACAAGCTAGTGTTCTACCACTGGGCTGCACCTCAAAGCTCTTAGTCTTTTTTGTTTTGAGATATGGGTTTGCTATGGACTCAAGGGTGACCCAGGCTAGCCTTGAACTCTCCACCCTCTGGTCTCAGCCTCTTGAGTACTTGGAAATAGATGTGCACTATCATTCAAAACTTTAATCACATTTTTTCAAACTAGAGTTATTTTTATTAAGGCAAAGAAATACACACAGAGAGAAAGACTCTCTGTGAGACAGGTGGAACTTGGGGAGCGAAAGCCTGCTGAGTTTGTGTGTTGGAGGGCCGTGTTTTGTAAATAAAAGTAAGGTTAATAATCAAAGTATATAATGCTTACATGCTTACATATGAGTCCAGAGATTGCCCCTACCTATACAATTAAAACCTGATTTTTAATTTAAAAGGGTATTTATTTAGTTGTTTATCTTCTGAGACATGATCTCACTGTGTTACTGTCTTAAGCTTTCTATAGCTGTGACAAAACACCATGTCCAAAAAGCAAGTTGGGGAGGAAAGGGTTTATTCAGCTTATACTTCCACAGCACTGTTCATCACTGAAGGAAGTCAGGACGAGAACTCAAGCAGGGCAGGATCCCCGAAGCACCACCCACCATGAGCTGGGCCTTCCCCCATTGATCACTCATTGAGAAAATGCCTTACAGCTGGATCTCAAGGAGGCCTTTCCTCAACTGAGTCTCCTTCTTCTCTGATGACTCTAGCTTGTGTCAAATTGACACACAAACCCAGGATGCCCTGCTTGGCATGAAACTACTGTGTAGGTCAGACTGTCCTCAAATTTATAGATCCACCTGCACCTGCTTCCTGCGTGCTGGGATTAATAAACTGCTTTTGTCTGTAATGTTTGCATGGAGCTGGGCCGTGGTGGCACACGCCTTTAATCCCAACACTTGGAAAGCAAAGGCAGGTGGATCTGAGTATGAAGCCAGCTGGGTCTATAAAGCGAGTTTCAGGATAGTCTGGACTGTTACACAGAGAAACCCTGTCTTGAAAAAACATAAACAAATAAAAAAATAAGCAAATAGATAAATAAATGTTGGCAAGTAAAGGGGGTGCATAGTCACCCAGATTTTACCTCTCATTTGGGTCTCCAAGTCTTTAGAAGTCACTCTGCTTATGAAAGAGATGAAGCACTCGGGTAGGAAGGATTGTGTTTTCTCAAGGATGGTGCACTCAGGTAGGAAGGGGTGTGCTTTCTCAAGGATGATGCACTCAGGTAGAAAGGGGTGTGTTTTCTCAAGGATGATGCACTCAGGTATGAAGGGGTGTGTTTTCTCAAGGATGATGCACTCAGGTAGGAAGGGGTGTATTTTCTCAAGGATGATGCACTCAGGTAGAAAGGGGTGTGTTTTCTCAAGGATTATGCACTCAGGTAGGAAGGGGTGTATTTTCTCAAGGATGCTGCGCTCAGGTAGGAAGGGGTGTATTTTCTCAAGGATGATGCACTCAGGTAGGAAGGGGTGTGTTTTCTCAAGGATGGTGCACTCAGGTAGGAAGGGGTGTGTTTTCTCAAGGATGGTGCACTCAGGTAGAAAGGGGTGTGTTTTCTCAAGGATGATGCACTCAGGTAGGAAGGGGTGTGTTTTCTCAAGGATGATGCACTCAGGTAGAAAGGGGTGTGTTTTCTCAAGGATGGTGCACTCAGGTAGGAAGGGGTGTATTTTCTCAAGGATGATGCACTCAGGTAGGAAGGGGTGTGTTTTCTCAAGGATGATGCGCTCAGGTAGGAAGGGGTGTGTTTTCTCCATTCCATTCTGCTGACAGCCGAAAAGCAAGACTCTGCACATCAGATAGGCAAAAGAATTGCAATCACCCAGCGCTCATAAAGTAGGCTGGCCTTACATTTAAAGCCTCGGCTAATTCCATAGTTTTAATCTCTGCACTATCTCAAAGGGGATAGGTTTCAACCTGTCTCTTTATGAGTTAATGTTGCCATGGGGGTGGAAGGGTCTGGGGGAAGCAAAGGAGGAGGGGCAGGTCTCTATAAACCCAGAATTTCTGCACTCAGAACCTAGCGAAGGGACAGTGGTCAGAGGGAAACAGAGAGAGAGAGAAAGATATCAAGTGTAGTAATCAGAATGAAAAATGGAGCCCCGGTTACTTTAAACAAGAGCTAATTCATCACCGAGCGAGTGGATAAGTAGCTGAGTTTCAGGCGTTCAGTAAGTTCCCCGTTCTGCTCCAAAAATTATTCCACCCCTGTCTGCATGCTCGCATAAATCATCCCTTCTTCACATCAGCTCCGATTACCAATTACTCGTGCCTGGGCTACGCTTTCCTCACCCAGTGCAGTCCGAAGGGCTTTGCCTTTTCATTTTACAAATGCTTTAACACCCCCCCCCTTTTTCATTCTTTTCCTTCTGCTTCCACCCCTCCCCCACCTTTGTTCTGTCCCCTCCCCTATGGTCTGTCTCCTCAGTCTCTTACTTGCTCTCTGCTCCCAGGCTCTGGCCAACCTGACTATAGGCAGCTGAGCCACAATGAGAGCTAGCAGCACTCACAGAGATAGCTTAAAGATATGGGACTGTGACATCTTGTCTCCTGGGTTACAGACTCACTGGGACAGAGCTTTAGTCCGGAGTTCTCCTGAGCTATGAAGGTTATGAAGGGCTAGACAGGGCTGGCTCTCCCTGAGAAGAGGCTGCCCCCTCCCCTGGGTTTTGCATGACGACAATAGTCATCATAAACAGGGACTGTGATCTGAGTCAGCCGCAGTGCTGAAACTGCTTGTGGAGCAAAGGAGAGCTCCTGCTCCGTGATAGAACACTCTGGCCACTCAGATCTTGGTCACTAGTGCCTCATCCAGGGAGTATGCCAACATTTCAATTCCACATGTGTCCTATTTTCTTTTAAAAAAAACTTTCAATTTATATTTATTCATTTTATTTTATGTGTGAGTGGTTTGCCTGCATGAATGCATGTGTACCATGTGCATGCAGAAGTCAGAAGAAGGCATCGGATCTCCTGGAACAGGAGATGCATGGTTGTGAACCACCATTCAGGTGCTGGGAATCAGACCTGGGTCCTTGCAGGAGCAACAAACTCCTAAACAACTGCTAAACCAGCTCTGTCTCCTAGTTTCTTAAAAATAAACTTCATATTACTACTTCACTGTCAGAAGCTTAACTTTGTCCTTAGCAAAAATTCTTGTGTTTTACCTGGACAGTGGTGGAACACACTTTAAAACCCAGCACTCAGGAGGCAGAAGCAGGCAGATCTCTGTGAGTTTGAGGACAGCCTGGTTTACAGGACAGCCAGGGCTGCATAGTGAGACCCTGTCTCAAAAATCCAAAACCAAAGGGAAAAAAAAATCATGTTTGAAGTAAATTTAAAATTTCCCCCAAATGGCTATGGAAGCAATTGCTTATCTGCTGTACCCATACATTCAACTTACTACTCACTAAAACTAGCTCACATATGTCCCCATTCTAGCCACAGCATCCCTCCTGCCTACATACCTACACACGTGGAGGGAAGGACCCAAGCCCAGATGATAGAAACTGCGTGTGTGTGCATGTGTGCACCTACTATCTGTACACATATGCAGGCCAGACTTCTGCCCAGGTGACTTCTTCTTCAGTCACTTTCACCTTAGTTTTTGAGACAGGGTCTCTTGGTGAACCTGTAGCTCCCTGACTTAGTTAAACTAACTGATCAGCAAGTTCTGGCTCTGCACCCGAGCTGTCATTACTGACTGCCATTGCTTTTCAGGTAGGTGCTGGGATCAGAATTCAGGTCTTCATGTTTACATGGCAAACACTTTAGTGACTGAACCATCTTCCCATCTACAATAAAGTAAAGATCTTCACAGTGGACTAGGTGGCCCACAAACCTGATAGCCAACCCAGCCTCACTTCCAGGAGCTTTAATTCAGGGCTATACCAGGCCTACAAAGGTAGGTATGCTTGCCAAGTGTCTCTGGTCACACTTTGAGACACACCAGGGTAGCCCGCGCTATAGATCTGTTTTACCTTGAGGTACTATGTCTCCATTTCCTACCTGTTTCAGCTGAGAGAACCCTAACTGTCCATCCTCCCTGATTGAAGACAGTTCTGCAAGTGAGATGGAGGTGTGGCTTGTTTCCCTCTGCACCTGCGCAGGGCAGAGATTGAATCCAACCTTGGCCTTCTGCACACTAACCTTGCCTCAAGGAAGCTCATGCTTGCAACTGGTCTTGAGAACTATGGATTCCTGCAAGTTTGGGAATCCTAAAGTAATGTCCACACAAAAGTACAGCTGTCACCCCAAAGTGAATAAGGAATAGTTTATTCTGAAGCCAAATATAAGTGATGATGACCGGGAACCCAGATTCAGTCTCCCCCGAATACCATGTTCTAACTTGCTAGCAGTTTCAGGAAGTTTGTTTTGGAGGATATTTATTTATTTATTTGTGTGTATGTGTCTGCATGAGTGTATGCACACGTGTGCATGCAAGGTGCGTGTACCTGTGTGTTTGTGGAGGCCAGATAAGGGGGCTAGAGTTACAGGTGTTTCAGGGGTACCCAGCTTGGTATGTTGGTGCTGGGATTTGAACTCTGGTCATCCAGTGGCATTAACTAAAACCATTTCTCTAGCCCTATCCCAAATTTTTATGGTAATGGCACTTTTCAAATACGTGGGATGGGGAGCCATCAAGTAGGAGGGTTATCACAAAGTGGGGGAGTTTTTGTTACAGGTCCAAATGCTGACATTCTTAGCCTTTGGGTTGGTGGAAGCTAGGTGTCAGTACACTACAAAATGTCAGATCAGACACAGAGGAGAGCAATGAATGTCTATTAAGGGCCTGACTATAGCCCGAGCTAATTTTGGCTCTCAATCTGTAACATTTCACCTCTCTACAATCAGCCAATCATTTGGCAGAATGTTTGACATAGATGTGGCTTCCCTCCCTGAAACCCCAGGATAGGTTCATAGCAGATTCCAGGCTAGCTTCGGGGTTGTCATTTGCACATGGTTTTTGTTCCTCCAAAATTCAGTTGAAACTTAGTCTCCAGTGCAGCAGTATTGAGAGATGCATCCATTGAAAGATAATAAAATCCTAAAGATGCTTTACCCATGAATAGAGTTAGGGACCCTTATGAAAGTAACTTGTCTCCTCTTCCTTCTTCTGGGACAGGACACAGCATTGCTCCCCTCAGCAGAGCAGAGCATTCGAGGCCCCACCTTGAAACCAGAGATCAGAGGACCCTTGGGTACATACAGAATGAGCCTGCTAATGCCTTTGTCTTTAACTTCCCAACTCCCATAACGGTGAGAAAAGTGAGAAATATTTCTTTTTTTTCTTTTCTTTTCTTTTTTTGTTTTTTGTTTGTTTGTTTGTTTGTTTGTTTCCCTGTGTATCTGTGGCTGTCACGGACCAGGCTGCCCTCAAAATCAGAAATTTGCCTGCTTCTGACTCCTGAGTACTGGGACTAAAGTTATGCACCACCACTGTCTGCCTATTTCTAGTTTTGTACATTATCTAGCTCTAGGTATGTTGTTAAAGCAGCACAATGTATTCTGACACCATTACAATAAAGTTGGGGGCATATACAAAAGCTACCCAGAAGCTGAGGTGTGGACTACAAGGCTGCAAGCAAAATATTAAGACTTCAACATTTAAGGATGTGCTTACTCTCAGGGAGCATTTTCACAGCCCTGAGGATGAGAGCATCCTTAAATGTTGGGCCCTGACCTGAGTGTCTTGCTTGTCTTTTCTTAGTCCTGGCTTTATAGAAGCCATAGTGCGGTGTTGCAGACCTAAATCCTTATAAGTCAGGGTGAAGTCAGGAGAAAGAGCCAACAGAAGGATGTCCCTAAGCAAAGAGCAACCACACTCACCGGGAAACAGCAACAAAATGACAGTATACTCAGGAGAGTATGACTTAAAGAGTTAAGAAACCTTTGGTGTGGGGGGAGGGGGCTGAGTTCTTTACTTTCTCACCAAGTGTTAATTAGACTAAAATTGAATCTAATCTAATCTAATCTGGGATGGATACCAGTGATACAACTGTCTAGCATGTATAATGATACCACTGCAGTGTGAGTGTGTGTATGCATGTGTGTACATATATTTATTGTGGAGTATCCACCAAAGAAGAACAATTAGACACTGGTTTAAGACAATGGAAAGACTTTACTAGCGACTACACTTGGTGTTCAGGAGCCGAGTAGAGTTCCAAGCCTTTTTCAGGGTAAGTTTTAAGTATAAAAATCATATCCTGGGTTGACAAGAACAGTTAGCCTGAAGCAGAACTTCAGAAGCCAAAAAACAAGGTTAGTAAATTTAGGGACTTTTCCAGACCTATAGATTGGGTCTTTCTTTTTGTTTTGGCAAGTGTTACAGCCTACATGCTGGGTTCCAAGACTTGAATGGTACTTACTTCATGGTGTCAACTGAGCCTGGGTCTGGGTACCTTTTACATACATATGTATATGTAATGTGTGTGTGTGTGTGTGTGTGTGTGAGAGAGAGAGAGAGAGAGAGAGAGAGAGAGGGAGGGAGACAGACAGAAGACAGACAGACAGACAGACAGAAAGAATTTATTCCATCTCACGGATGAGTTCAAATGGAAGCCAGAGTTCTCATGCATTTTTATGTACACTTAATATTAATTATTTTGAAAATGCTGATTGCCAAAGAATATTTAACGTCACTTGTGTTCATGTATATCACTTCCCCAATTGTAGTAGAGCAGGCCACAAGCCAGACACAGCAAAGACTCGTCTGATTTTGTTGAAATCTTGGAAGCCAGTGGGAATGAGTACAGGAGGGGACAAATCATCACGAATAAAGATGAACAAGTTAAAACAGGAACTTTTCTTATATGAACAAAAGGAAAGGATTTGTATGCCAGCAAATGGGCAGGAGAGGACTGCTGAGATTTCTCAGTTCCAGCACTACCCTGGTAAATATGGCAGTGGCAGTAACTTCCTAGTGGGTAGAAGAGCGTCCTGGTGTGACCCTGTGACCCCAGACCCAGGGCACTGCTGAAAGCCTATGTATGGGGTGGCCATATCTTCACAGCAGGGGCACTGCTGACAGCGCAGGAGAGAAGAGGGTGACAATACAGTGTGATCCCAGCTGGCTCGCATCGGGGACCCACTTTGCAGTGTTAACCTGCCCTCCATTCATCTTATAGCCTGACTATTCAGGGTGGAATGCTAAGGCTGGGCCACGTTCCCACAGTGCCCCTTATAAGACCGAAGCTGTCAGCCATAAGGAGAAAAATACCCTTCCCTGCTGAATGGAGAATTAAATAAGTGACACATTCAAGTTAATTAACTACTTTCCCCCGGCTCTCTCGTTTTATAACCAACCCTGTTTGTTTGGGTGCAATTTTCCTAATGTCTATTTTATTGGAGCCATGTCTTTCTCCATGGAATCCCCAGAGTTCTAGGGAAGGAGCTTCCAACTGGGGGTGGCATACAAGTAGAGGATTCCTATGTCATATGCCTACAAGAGAAGGTAAGACTCCCAGTAGAACTTGGAACAGCACGTTCCTCCAGTAACGGTTACTGTGAACTAGCTTTCCTGTCTCTGAATTCCTCTGCCACCAAGGGAAAGCAGCAGGACCTCCTTCTTCACATCCTTCTTGGCGGTCCACACTCAGGAACTGGTGTTTCATGCATTTCCCAGAGATTGGTCAGAAGGCAGCAAGAGGCTAGCTGCTGTCCTTGGTGCTTAAACAGTAGCCTGGGAAGGCAACTTTAACTTAATGGATTCCAGAGCGGCTCAACTTTGTGCTCTAGTGAATGCAGATGGAACCAGGGTGCGGCGCTATGGTCCTGGATATCTTATCCATCAGGCTTGCCAGGGACACTTTAGAGGGAGAGACTCTTTTCTCAGAAAGTTCATCGTGGGGCTGAAGAGATGGCTCAGAGGTTAAGGGCACTGGCTGATCTTCCAGAGGACCAGTTCGGTCCCCAGCACCCATATGGTGGTTCACAACCTCTGTGATTTCAGTTCTAAGGGAACTGGTGCCTGCAGGCACCAGGCACACATGTAGTACACAAGCATATATGTAGGCAAAATTCACATACACATAAAATAAAGATAAATTTAAGAAAAAAGGATTAACTTGAGCCTGTTTATGCTCTCCCCACCCTCCTACTGCCTAGATGCCAGAGCTAAGAATCTGAATTGGTGTAAGGTTAAAGGTCAAGCCTCCCTTCTTTGACAGAATGGCCGCTTTTGTGAGAGGCTTCATATGTCTCCCATATGACAACCAGCTGCAGCCCTGGCTGCCCCCTACTCCAGCTGGAGCCTCCCAGCTGTTCCTTGATCTGCAACTGAGTTTATCCTGGGACAGGACCTCTATCAGGGACTTAGGAGCAGCTGCTGCTGAGCAGGTAACCTGCTCTGGGTGTTTTCTCCCTGGTCAAGGACTCCATTCCCCTCAGAGGCTCCCTCCGGGATGTGCAGCTTGATCAGCCTCTAAAACACCCAATGACTGCCCCATGACTCTTGGGCTCAAGCTTCAGCCTGTATATAGACATTATAACCCAGCTCTCAGGATCCTGAAGCCCTGTCCATGCACTGTCTGTCTCCCCTCTCCATCTCTGTTCCAGGTGTCCATGCGCTGTCTCTCCTCTCTGTCTCTGTTCTGGGTGTCTCATCCCCACAGCATGCCTCTTCTTCTGTTTTCTTCCACGTTCTTCTAATTTGTTCCTGACCATTCTGCAGACTGTTCAAATGTCACTTCCACCGGGACATTTCCACCTGGGTGTTGATTTAGGTCCTTGGGAATCCCAACATCCCTGCGTCGGCCGGTCACAGAGCACAGCAGCAAACTGCTGAGTGACATGCTGCCCTGCATTCGAGTCGGTGAAAACTGACCTGAATGTGGAAGGTGTAACTGGCTGCTGGGGAAGAATGGAGGAGCCAGGTCTTGGGAGACTTTGGGGATCACTGTCTCCCCCAGAAATGAGAGAACAAACTAGACTAGGCAGGAAAACTGTAAGGTCTTCCGACTTCTGGGGACACCTCTATTGGTTGTTAGGAGTATGGGTCCCTCAGAAAGGGTTGTTTCTGAAACCTGACATGAGTGTCAAACACTTGATGAGGACAGACAATAAGACAAGCTTCATTTGTGTCTTCTGGCCTCTTCGCTGCACACTTAACTAGACACTTCCTCTGCCGCACCCAGTCAGACCCTCCAACTCTGGGACAAGGAAAAGGGAATAAGGAAAGGTGATCCATTCCTGGATGACTGGCAGGCCTGTGGAATTAATCAGAGTCCTTAAGTGGCTGAGAAATGAACTAGCTATTAAAACCTGTCTTTAATAAGAAAAATAAAGTTCGGAAATGGGTGCAATTAGTAAGTCATAATAAAAAACAGGTAAAGGGTCACTTAGAAAAATTAAACGCTAGAGAGATGCATAAATCATAGAGTCCCTGGCACACGAGTGGAAAGGTCTGGCAGGAATTAGCTGATGAACTTAGAGAACCCTTGGCATCTACTTCCAGAGAACAAGAGTGGACAGGGGAAAAACAGGAGGAAGAGTGGTTCTAGCAATTTCCCCACCACCGCCCACCCAGGGAAGCTATAAGTTCTGTTTGTTGGCAGGCCATAGGAAAAAAATGTTATGATTGAAAATTTATGATAAATTTTATGAGTAGAAAATCCAGTAAGCAGCTGGAGGGCAACAGAAGCCTGAGCCATCAACTCCACTGGCAGGTTTACGCAGAAGGCATGCCGGGAAGCCATGATGCTTTCTTATTCTAACTAATCTGTAATGCTGGTACGAAGCGGGGCCACTGAAAATTTAGTGCTTTTTGATTTTAGAAAAGCCTTTGATTCAGACTCTCATGAAATCTGACTGGCAAAATTAATTTCAATTGGCACGGACAGGGATCTTCCTTGCGATGGAGCTCAGCTGAAAGTCTGTGCTAAATGGGGGGCACAGAGAAGGGGTGAGGGGGAGGCCTGGGCTCCGGCTGGCAGGGGTGGGGTGAGCGAAGCAGACTCTCGATCACATGGAGTTTTCACAGATGTGAGGCTCACAAGCAATAGGAAGCCTCACTGAGACAGCCCGAAACTGCTGTTCTATAACTGTGGGAGAATGAGAAGTTTCTGTGGTGCTGACCCATTTGTGGGACCTTAGTCTGAGAGTCTCAGGCAGATCACGCAAGGCCTACCAGGAAGTCGTGTGCCTTCTGCTCTGGAACAACTACCATGGTAAGCTCAGATTAGAGTGAAGGGTTCCCAGAGTCCTCCAAGGAACCCTCCTTCTACTTCTAATTAGCTGATAGGAGTCTGACCTTGTCCTGGAACAGTTCTGAGAAAAATGGAAGCTGCCTTGCATATAGCGGCTGCTCAACTCAGGGAAATGGAGCAACAACCATGGACCCAGCACTCTAAAAGAAACAGGAGCCTGTAGCCTGTGTCTCTCTGTGAGGGTTTATAAGAGTTAGGTTAAAAATAATGCCCCCAAAAGCTCAATGTGTGGAAGGCTTGATCTCCAGCTGCTGACACTATTGAGAGGTGATTGGATGAGGAGAGAGCTAACTTCATCACTTCATCCATGGGTTAATTTTGGAATGGGGGGACACACCAAAAGTCTGTTAGGAGGTAGGGGGCGCTGGGGAAAACATATGGCTGGGCTGGGACTTTGAAGGCCATCTTACCCTGCTGCTTCCTGCTGCCTTCTCCCTCCTCCTCCCCCTCTCCCCCTTCCTTTTATTTCTGGCTTCCATTCAGTGAGCAGCTTCCCTCCCCGCATGATGTTTTTTGCTTTACCACAAGCCCAGAAGGAAAGGAGCCATCTACAGGGCTGACACCTCTGAAACAGGGAACCAGAACAACCTTGCCTTTCTTTCCTTTCCTTGAGGATTTTGTCTGAGTGACAGGAAACCTGATGACAAAGATGGAAGGAAGTGGATCCCCCACTCAGCCTGTGCCACCCCAGGCAAAGGGCAAGCGCCCAAGGGCGATCAGAATAGCTCCTGTTTGAGCCACTGTGAACGCTGTGGTTCAGGGCTGTTCTCTCAGACTCACTCAGGACTGTGGTGGTCACACAGAAGGGAAATAGGATTCTGACTGGAAGATATGAGAGCCATTCCCAGCAGGCAGAGCTGCAAGGGAAAGAAAGGGCCACGGGCTTGGAAAGAGTTGGTAGCATGTGGGAACCCTGTTGTGAGGTTGTCAATAGTTGTAAGTAGAACAGATGCTTTTTCCCACTTACTAGTCCTCATTATGTGCCAAAGAGCTTTCTGAATGCTATATCTTCATGTCCTCAGGGAAGGATGAACTAAGATTAACCCGGGTACAGCCTAGATTAGCTGCAAACAAACCTGGCCTGTGACCCAGTGTGGAATTACCTCTGTTCTGCCTCATCCTGCTGCATCCACACGCACATGGCCCGCAGTGGTTTGTTTCCCTGGGCACTGGTGTCCCTAGGCTCACTAGGCTCTTGGTCCACTGCAGAGGAGATAGTCCAGGGTTTGAGCCACAGGCTCACCATGCAGACAGCTTCTGTGATGAGGAGGGTATGCCTGTCTTTCAACGGGGATCTTGTGACTTTGTGTACAAGGCTACCTTGGGAGCATTAGACCCAATAAGATATTGTGAAAACTCCAGGCATCCTTCAGGGAGTGTCACTCCGTCAGAGAGGCAATGCCCCATGTCAGAGATGAGAAAACAGAGGTTCAGTGAGTTCACCTAACACAGCAAGCCTCTCCTTAGCTCTACCCAAATGCCTTTATAAAAATCCATCACTATGTATAATAAATATAATTTAAAAAATTTAGATTCACATTATTGATTTTCCCAGTTACTGGTGGAGCACATCCCCCATCTGTGGCCTTATACATGCACAAGACGCACAAGGCAGAGCTTCCAAACGTTCTGGGATGCCAGACCTCTCCTGGCAGTTGACAGCTGCACTTCCGAGCTTTTGCCATCCCAACCGAACTCCTAAACCTTATCACCCTAAAGCCCCAGTGAGTTTCCCAGCATTGATGTTCAGTGTATAATGGGTCCCAGTTTCAGAAAAAAAAGGAATTGTAAGCCCTCCTGGGAAGGATTCCAGTCTCTCAAGTACCTTTGCAGAGGACAGAGGCTCTACCAGTATGTGTCTCCAATGTCAGGTTACCTGGGTATAAGCCCTGGCACTGATGCCTCCAGGAGTGAGACCTTGGGCAAGCCTCTTGAGCTCTCTGGCACCTTCATTTCCTCTTCTGCAAGAGATAGGTTATAATAGCACTTACCCTGGATATTAAATGATGAAGTAACCAAGGATGCTTAAAACAGGGCCCAGAATGTAGCATTCAATAAATGTTAGCCATTTAGATTATTAATGAATGAGTGGTGTGTGAAAGGGGCCAGCTATTTACAGGCAGGGTATCCCATGGGGGCTCTTTAAGATCTCCCAGTCATCCTTCTTACAGCGCCATCCATATTTGGTGAGCTGCCCACAAAGAAGTGCTTCTGCTCTTTCCCTGCCTACCTGTTGCCCTGGAGACACCTGGCTGAGGGCTGGTGTCTTGCATAGAGAAAGTAGAGATTTGTTGAAGTTTTGTTCCTACAAGGAAAAACGCAGGGCAACCTCGTCCATGAAGCCCTTCCATCAGCAGCAGACTTAAGTTGACTTGACAACATTCTTTATTGGTACCTAGCAGAGTCTCTGGGTGGTAGACAATGGCCAGATGCCTTCCTCACCTCCAAGAACTTTTGAAAGGAAACTACCCTGAGTAGAGAGTCTGGTTAGGGTAGCTCCCGATCACACATGCTCTGGCTCCTCCTCCCCTCAGGGGCTTGGCAATGACTATAGCGGCTACCTAGCTGCACTAGGAGTATCCAGTTCCATGTGGGGGTCACCAAGCTCCTAATTGCCCTCACCTTTGGCCTGCTTTCTTCTAGTGAGAGGATCTCGCTATTCTATTTAATCTTCACAGCAGTTCCATGAAGTAAGTACTACTTTTGTAATGATAAAAAAAGTAAAGTGGGTACCTTTTGGCAGGCCCTGCCAAAGTATGGCGCTAAGCAAACATGCCGTGTGCAACAGTTAGTCCAAGAGGTTGACTAGGGGATGGGGGGAGGGAGAGGGAAAGAGTGAAAAGCTGTATTGGAGTAGGGGCCCGAGAGAGGCAGGCAGCAGACATGCAGAAAAGTCAAAGAGGGAAGAGGCAAGAGAGAGAACTGTGGCTGACAGACACTGTTAAGGGGTGTGCATGACGCACAGTTGAGGATGGAAAGGCATCCGGTGGCAAGTGATGACATAATGCTGCTGCTGGGACAAGAACTAACAAGTTTGTCTCAACTCTAGACTGAGAAAAACAGAGCCACCAAAGAGGTAAAGTACTTTGCTTGAGGCTACGCAGCTATTAAGTAGTCAGGCTTCAAACCAGCTCTTGGCACCTTGATTTCATAATCCTCTCTTTAAGCTGTTAGCTAGCAACCACAGAAAAGCAAACATTTACACCTCCTTTGGCAGCTGGCCTTCTGTGATCTGCTCTTGAGCTGCCTGATTAGATCCCTCTGCTCTTGGTTCTTCTGAATGTGCCCCGCACCGCTCCAAGGGCTACCAGGATGGACGTGTGCACAGGAAAGAGCAAAGACAGTTAAGTCATCCCTGAAGTTCTCAGGTGGGTGATCTGGAGATGGTAGGGAGATCAGGGAAAGCAAACTTCCAGCAGATTCTCAGTATGCCAAGAGCTGACGTGGGATGGCACCTCCTTATGTACCACACCCAGGCTGCAGGGGGGGATGGTACCTTGGGTACCAGGGTGGATGTAGAGCAGGCTGAGCTCCCATCAGACGCCTGCTTCTGCCTTGCTTCCTCAGTGTCTAGCCCTTGAACGTCCCAGCCCCACCCAGGTATCCCTCCCCAGCCTTTCCCAGCCCCCAGCCTCTGATCAGGATGCAGCATCACAATGGGCCGTTTTGTTTTAATCCTTTCGGGATCTCTTTTTTCCCCCCTTTGCTTTCTGGGCTGTAATTTTTCCCTGTGTGTCATCCATCACAGACACAGCATTGCTTGTGCAAATTAAAATGCACCTCAGAATAATAAAAAAGGGGCTTCCTCTCTCCCCCCTCCTTTCCCTTCCCAGAAGCAACTCAACACAAAACATTTGTCTCCAGCAAGGCCAGAAGTTTTAACCCTGCATGTGCCATCTCCAGTCCCATATAACCTTGCAGCCACAAACAACTGGCACAATCATCTGGCTAGGCATTCTTTTGGTCTATCTGGGTTTAAATCAGATAGCCAAGGAACCACCCCTTGGTGTTGATGGACTTAGGTTCCAGAATTGCACAAGCTAAACCATGGAAGGCAGAGGCTGATAGATCTAAGTCTGGAGGACCAGAGGCTTACAGCTCCAAGCCATCAAAGCCAGAGTTGTATTGCCTTAGGTGCTCAAGGCAGAGGCATATTGCTTAAGGAGTATTGCTCTGAGCTGAGTGTCAACACCCAGCTGCTACAGCTGTAGCTTTTGAGTCTCCTCTCTTTATCCCCTCAATTGTGGAACAGTTTCCTCTGAGATTAATACATTCACTCCTTCCTGAAGGAAGCTCCTTAAGGAGGAAGATAAACAACTCCAAATAGTTTCAGGAAGTTCCTGAAACTGACCAGATTCACTAGCCCCTCCCTGCCAGAAAAAGCAATAAAAGCCGAGAGTCCCTGAAGGGAAGCTGAGCTGCAAAGAAGATGCGGAGACAAGCCCAGCTGCCTGGAAGAAGAAGAAACGAGCTGAGTTGCCTGGAAGAAGCTTAGACCAGAATTAGTTAGAAAGAACAGTCTTGAACCTGCTGAGCTGCCTTCGGGCTGTGCAGTGGGCTCCAGGGTCCCAGCTTTTGTGAGCCGTCACCCATGCTGGGGTGGGCCTTGGTGATGCAGCTGTCTGTGAGTCATTTCTGCCCCTGTATGTAGCCCCTCACTCCTATTCCTGTGGGTAACTCCAGTGAAACTCATGGTTCACTAAGTTGGACTTCTCAGTTATCTGTGCTTTGGTCTGGCTTGGACTCCCTGTCAGATGACATGCGTTGCATCTCATCTGGAAAAGTTTTGTCACACAACACCCTGGTTCCTCTTTCTCTCTCAAACCTTTCTAGTGACCAAGACTTTGAGTCCTTACCGTCTGGGTTCCTTTCTTCTGCTCTTTACAGACCCTGCTGCTAGGACCTCAGCTTCTCCCACTTCTTACCTTCCCAACACTGTTGCCCTTCATGCGTGTCACTTACCACCCTTGAGCCTTGTCCTGCTTCTTTTCCAGTTGCCATGGTAACACTACCCTGACAAAAGCAACTTTAGGGAGAAGGCTTCATTTTAACCCACAGTTCAGTTGATCGTCACAGGGCAACAGGAATTAAAGCAGCTGATCATATTATACACAGTTAGGAGAGCAATAAATGGCTGTACTCAGCTCCTCTCTCTCTCTCTCTCTCTCTCTCTCT
>LOEQ01000009.1:397649-412057 GCA_001685075.1 Bramus lutescens
ACAGCCTCATGGTGATACATAGATTAATAGAAATGGGTTAATTTAAGATGTAAGGTCTAGTTAGGAATACACATAAGCTATTGGCCAAACAGTGTTGTAATTAATACAGTTTCTGTGTGATTATTCAGGTTTAGGTGCCCGGGAAATGAACATGTAGTCTCCATTTACACTCTCCTCCTTCCCTTCTGCCCTCCCTTTCTTGTCAGGTGTCATAGAGTCCAGGCTGGCCTCAAAGCTGCTGTATAGTCCAAGGAAACTGAGTTCCTCCTCGTCCTGCCTCTACTTCTTGCATGCTGGGATTACAGGTGTGGGCCACCACAGCCAGTCTATGCAGTGCTGGTAATTGAATCCAGGGCTTCATCCAGACTAAGAAGCAAGCAACCTACCAACTAAGCCACACCCCCAGCCCCATTCATTGTTTTTCTATTAAAAGCATCCTGGATGGTAGATGTTGAGATTGACGAGTCTGGGGTGTGGCCCAGATACTCCTTGGATTCAGGATTCATTAATTATGAGTCATAGGTACTGATGCTGAGGAAAGGACATTTTACTAGAGTGGCTCCTGATGACAACCTATCCTCAGGAAGGGGAGGAGCCTGAGTAGCTAGAACCAGAGCAGACCCCTCAAAAGTTGACATCACAGGACTTTGTTCCAGGGTCTTCCTGGCCAAACTCAGGTTTTGACCCGATCCCATGGGGAGGGCGGTATGCTTGATAACCTCACTGCCACCCAGTGGGAAGAGAGATAAGTGAGGAAGTGTTATTATAAAGTGGGGGCATGACATTTGTAGTCCCAGCATTTGGGAGATAGAGGCAGGATGATAAGGAGTTCAAGGCCAGCCTCAGATATATAGAGTGTTTGATACTAACCTGGGATACATGAGACAAAGGAAATAAATGAATGACTAAATATAAAGCAAGGGGCATGCCCCATACCAAAGAGTAACCGAATGACACAGCCAAAAGGTGACTTAGAGTTGTAGACTCAGCCCAGCAAGGCAGGGATTAGGACAGCATAACCAGAGACACCTTCTCCCTTGGGTCCTGGGTTTAGTGACAAAGATGAACCCAGGATTAGGCAGGTTCCATGACTCTCATAGTAAGGCTGCTTTCTCATATTTCAGTTGCTTTGGACTCAACATGGCTAGCCTGGACACCAGGCAGACCTTGAATTTCGAAAAGAAAATTCCTTTGCTTGCTGATGCTTGGTCCCCAGGAGGATTCTTGTCCCCTCAGCAGGTGAACTCCAATGTGCTGCTTCTTGAAGCATCCTGGTTTAACAGGTCAGTCTTCTCTGAAGGAGGGCAGGACAAAACCCCTCAACACCAATGAACCCCAGATCCATCTGGTTGGCCTCAGGCACAGAAGCAACCAGTAAAGTCACATGAGATCACTTTTGTCCTGAGGAGAGGACACTGAAGACAGCTGAGATTGTCTCACCTCCCTCACTAACCCCAGGGTAGACTTCTATCCAGTTTCAAGAGACACCCCAAGGAAGATGAATTGTGCTGGTATTCTAAGCAGAAGGGAGCAAAGAGACTTTCCCTTCCAAGCCTAAGACATTGCCTAGTACCCAATATGGGGCTGGCATCATTGCCCTGACAGCATGAGGGATGCTTGGTTTGTTCCCGACACGGTTACTATTTATTATTCTCTTGTAAAAACAGGCACCCTCTACCATTTTACATCCAACCTCCCCATTCTGCCTGCCCCTTCACTCCAGAGGGGACCTTCTTGTATTTACCCCCAGAGGAAACTCTCCCACTTGGAGACACCCCAGTTGAATTCAACTACACAACAGGCATGCAGTTTCGGTGGGGAAGCATTGTGCTTACCACACTGATGGGGAAACATCGCTTAAGACAAGTCCCTGCCTTCAGAGAACTTGGTTCCCTGAAGGAAACAACTATGAAGCCCTGGGCAGAGAGAGTGAAAGTCTCACCACAGGGTCTATTCACAAGACACAGGGGTGACCAGAGCTGAAGGGCAGCACTGATAATCATTGAAAGAATTTGGACAAGTTGGTGGAGGATGGGAGGATAAAAGGCATGGACGATGATCAAGCAGGAAGAGACAAATCATCAGATATCTTGGGGAAAAAAACGGCTGAGAAGGCAAAGAAAGAGATGAAGTCACAGGGGAAAGAGAAGCCGTGTGCTGGAGTAGGGTCAGAGGGCAGGGGGGAGTCCTGTAGAGCAGATAAGGCTGAAGGTACAAAAGAGGATGTAAATATAGCAAAGATAATGAGAAGACACAATTAAAGTTTTAAGTTTCATGCAAGTAGATATTGTGCTGAGACTTTTTACCTCCAGACCCCACCCCCTCACGCCTCCCATCAGTCCCTTTGTTTCTTTGAAGCGATTTTCCTTCTAACTCCTGTCATACAGACAGACACACTTCATTTTACATCCCTGTATACAGTCAAGGACTCACAAGGGAGAGATAACATGGGATATTTGTCTTTCTGAGATTGGCTCAAGTCACTTAATCTAATTATCTCCAAGTGCCGCCATATTTTTTTCAAATGACATGATTTCATTCTTCTTTCTAGATGAAAAGCTTTCCCACTGTATATAGCTCACATTTTCCTCAGCCATCCTTTGTTGCTGGACACTTAGGTTGGCTCCATAGTTCGCTGGTATGGGCAATGCTACGCTAAGCATGATGTGCAGTTATGCCTGTGTTTGGTCATCTTGGAGTCCTGTGGGTGATACCCAGGAGTGGAGTGGCTGGGCCTTGTAGAAGCTCTGTCGTTAGTTTCCTGAGAGTCTTCCAGGTTGATTTCACCTGACTGGAGGGACTGCTCTCCGTTTTCACCAGCGCAAGGCTTCGCTTTTGTCTACATTGTTTCCAGCGCTTGTTACTCGTTTTCTTCAGAACTGCTGTTCTACCTAGGGCAAGATGGGATCTCAGCAGTTCTACCTAGGGCAAGATGGGATCTCGGCATAGTTTCAATTTTCATTTTTTTTTGAGATTTTTTTAATTTATTGTTATTTTATGTGTATGAGTGGTTTGCCTGAATACGTGTCTGTGCACCGTGCGTGCGGTGTGTACTATGACAGCAGAGGCCAGAATTGGGGTTCGAATCCCTGGGACTGGAGTACCAGATGGTTGTGAGTCACCATGTGTGTACTGGGAACTGAACACAGATCCTCTGAATGAGCAGCCAGCGCTCTTAGCCACTGAGTCGTGTCTCCAGCCCTCCTGTATGTCATCTTTTGAGAATTATCTGCTCATTTCATTAGCCCATTTGTTGATTGGGTTGTTTGGTTTCAAGGTGAGTTTCATTGTTGTTTTGTTCTATGCGCATTCTACATATTAATCCTACAAGAGAGACAGCGGAGATGGGCCGTTTACAAGAGGGCTGGCTGGCAGCGTACTGTGTCAAGAACAGATACGTGGAAATGGGAGGAAGAGAGGGAAATGAACACAACTGAACCGTTAGACCTGTGCAGTCAGATGAGTGCATTCCAGGATCAGCAACTATCATTACAGAGGTTAAGAGCATTGTCTGCTCTTCCAAAGGTCCTGAGTGCAATTCCCAGCAACCACATGGTGGCTCACAACCATCTGTAACGGGGTCTCGTGCCCTCTTCTGGCCTTCAGGCATACACACAGAGAGAATATTGTATACATAATAAATAAATATTTAAAAAAAAAGAAAGAAAACACTTTAGGAGCTGTGGTGGTGCATGCCTTTAATCCCAGCACTCAGGAGGCGGAGGCAGGCAGATCTCTGAGTTCAAGGTCAGCCTGGTCTACAG
Organism: Bramus lutescens; assembly: GCA_001685075.1. NCBI lineage: Eukaryota > Metazoa > Chordata > Mammalia > Rodentia > Cricetidae > Bramus > Bramus lutescens. The sequence goes on from LOEQ01000009.1 coordinate 401,414, forward strand.
TGAGTTTCAGAGCAGTGAGGGCTGTTTCATAAAGAAACCCTGCCTCAAACAATAACAACAACAACAACAACAACAAAAAGATACACTTCAGGAAAAATATACTCAGCACTTATTTGAAATGCAAAGTTAACTAGGCTCCACCTGCAATCCCAATGCTTGGATTGCTGAAACAGAAGAATGGCAAGTTCAAGGCTAATTTGTTGTGGACTGGCAGGGGGTAAAGGTACCTGCTGCCAAGCCTGATTACCTAAATTTAATCCCTAGGCTCCATACGGTGGAAAGAGAGAACAGACTCCCATAAGTTACTCTCTGCCTGCCTGCCACATGTATACTATACTATGGCATATATGTGAGTGTACATACAAACACATTTAATTAATTAACTACTTGGCTAGATAATTAATTAAAAATAGTGAGTTGCAGGCAGTCTGGCTGCAGCAAGACCCTGTCTCAATGAACAATAACAGGGCTGGAGAGATGGTTCTGTTAAGAGTGTGCACTACACTTGCAAAGAGCCAAGCTGGTTTCCAGCACCCACACTGGGCTGTGAGCAGCCAGTAACTGCTGCTAAGGGGAAGCCAGTGCCTTCTTCTGGTCTCCAGCACCACTGTATTCATGTGGGTATAGCCTACTCCCCAAAACACAGTAATTAGAAGTAAATTATCTTTAAAACAAAGTTAAACAGCCTTGTGTATTTCATCTGGAGAGGTTCCCACGCTGAGGTATTCTTGTCTCTGATGGCTGCAGCCTGGAGACTGCCTGTGCTATCAGATGGTAGGCTGGGGTGGAAGTGCCCATTTCTCACTGCCAGGTCCTCACGTTCACCCGCTTCTCTGGGCCTGTGGTCAGGGAAGGGACATCCCCTATATTTCCACGGAAGGCGTCTGACTCACTGCCCGAGTTAGCAGCAGCTTGTTTAGACTTCCATCTTTTAGTTGCTCACAACTTCAGCTCCATCCTGTACCGAAGACCTGGAGAGACAGGATGCAGCCTGTAGACCCTTCCACCCAGGACAAGCTCTCACCTTTTCTTGGCTCCTTATCTAGTCTCTGGCTGGGGGTAAGCTATTGCCCGCCCTATGTTCCCTGGGAACACTGCTGTCACCCACGCACACCTGATTAGGGGAATCTAATGACTTACAGGGGCTTCTTGTCCCCAGGGTCGGAATTTGCATGGGGTGATGGATGCTGAGATGTCTTCCGAACACAGCTGTACTTTGCATATTAAACAAAGCAATTTCCAGGGGAAACTGGGGGAGCTTGATCTCCTTCCAGGAATGTTTCCTCAAAGTCCCTTCCTTCCAGGCACACTTCCCGCACCAGCCCTGGGTCCCTCTCCTCTACTAGCCTCCCACCCCTCCCCCACTGCAGGGACCCCAGTTTGGCTGCACAGAGCACAGGATGAAGAAGACACAGGCCCCTGGCCAGAAGGGTTGCTCAGCTCTCCTCTGTCCCTGTTGGCCAACATCCCCTCCCCACACCCCACCTCACAGGAGACCCAGGATTAGAACAGGAGGAGAGTCTTAGCCAGTACCAGCTCCCAGGAGACCTGGCTCAAGGATCACAAAATCTCTGCCAACTCCACCCCCACACTGCAAGCCCAGGGCTGTCTTCTTGATCCTTCTGGGATGGCTGGAGACATATACTCGCTCTGTCTGAACACTAAACTTGGACATTGCACAGGTGAGATCATTTTTGCTTTGAATGAGTCTAAACTTTCCACCCAAGGACCTTTAGGATGATGGGAAAAAAATAAGTAAATAAAAAACAAAACAAAACTCCAAAAAGTCACAGTACTAACCATGAGGTTAGACTTAATGTTTTCTTCAAAAGAAGAACAACAAAAAAATAAGGTTGAGAGTCTTGATATCTTTGTCCCTATGAATGTGGCCTGAAGACCACAACAGTGTTTGAGCTTAAATTACTCCAATGGGCCATGGCTTAGGGTACAGCAATGCCTCCTCCAATGGCCTCACTGGTACACATAGGCTGTATGGCACCTAGGGATCCTCCAAGAAATCATGTTTAGGACCTTCCCAGACATACCAGTCCTTATGTATATGCCTTTGAGCTAGCCCTGGCTGGGTGGGAGCAGAAGCCTGTGGCTAGAGATGGCTTCTGTGGCCCCATCATAAGCAAGAAAGACACAAAGATGGATAGATTTGTTGAGTGGCAGCTATATGCTTAATCTTTTCAGCGACCAGCCAGATTTGGGGTATGGGGGATCAAAGAAGAGACTGCTTGAATTTATACAATTCTGGGTTGTGAAACTGACCTGTGTAATCTTAAACCTTGTTGAAATTGCATCCCCTGTAAAGTAAAGGCTGCATCAAACATATGTGGAATCCAGTGAGAATCTTTCCAACATTGGCCATGGGTGGCTATGCCCAGTGTGAGGCTCCACTACACAGGAGTAAGGGCAGAAGTTATGCTGGCTCCTGGGATGCTGCCATCCTTGAACCAAAGGTCTTGTATCATGCTTGTAGTTAGTGGGATCTGACCCATCATTTCCTGCTTGGGGACTCGCCAAGGCCTGCTGTTGTTCTTCCCACACTGCTGAACTGTCTCAAGGCTGACAAAGCCAGGACTCCTACAACATGTGGTCTTCTCTCTTTCCCATCTTACCCTCTGCCATCAATCAGCTAGATGATTCAGTGGGTAAAGATACTTGCAGCCCGATGAGGAAAGCCTCATGGTCTGAGTTTGATGCCCACAACCCACGTAATGGTGGAAGGAAAGAAAACTCCATAAAGTTGTCTGATCTCCATGTGCAGACCATAGCATGCACACCCACACCACCACCCACAAATTAATAAAAATAAAAATTTAAAAACAAAGCTGAGTGTGGTGTACGACTTTAGTCCAAGCACTCAGGAGGCAGAGGCAGGTGGATCTCTGTGAGTTCATGACCAGCCTGGTTTATAGAGTGAGTTCCAGGACAGCCAGGGCTCTGTAGAGAGACCTTGTCTCAAAGAACAAAATAAAAAAAAAAAGGAAATTAATTGCCTCCTAGCATTCACACCGTCCCCGAGACTGAGGTGAAGTGATGTTCTTAGGTCACAGCTCCGACTTTCTTTACTAGAAGATTCCTTTGGGCTTCTCTTGCTGACTAATAATGGTGAACAAGGTGGCCATCGAGTCCTTATTGCTCAACAAAGCAGGGCTCAGAAGAAAGACCTTTATCACAGTCCTTTTGTAGCTGATGCAGACATAGTCCTCAATACCATTTCCTACACACATGCACAAACATGCGCGCGCACACACACACACACATACTTCTATGATAAAGGTACAAGTAGTACCTTTATCATAGACTATAGCAATCATAACAATGCATGTTTAAGATTAGATGCATGCCTTTAGTCCTAGCACTTGGGAGGCAGATGTAAGGTGAATCTCTGAGTTTGAGGCCAGCCTGAGAAACCTTGTCTCCAAAATAAAAAAAAAAGAAAGGGAGGGAGGGAAGGAGGAAGAAAGGAGGGTGGAAGGGAGGGAGAGAGAGAGATAAGAGAGGAAGGAAGGGAAGGAAGAAAACAAGGAAGAACAGACGGATGGATGGACAGACAGAAGGAAGGAGGTTATTTAAAGCTTGAAAGCTGCTTGTTTTGGCAATTTCCCATGCAGTGTTTGCAGACTGGCAGCTGGTAACTACGCCTGAAGTAGGTGGAGTTGGCAGAGAGGGCCTGCCTCTGCACAGTGGAGTGCAAAGGAACCTGCAGCTGGCCAGGGCTTCCATGCTGAATCTGTTCCTGAGGAAGCTGTGCCATTTCCTAGTTAGCTGGTACGTCACTCGTTGCCCTGATGGTGTCTCCCTAGACAAGCAATAACGTCTTAAACTTCTCATGGATTCTCCTATTTGACTCTGGACTTTTGACAAGTGTTCACCTCAACAGATGCCAGTCCCGTTCTTTTATCTCATGTGTTGTGAGTTACAGTACCTTCCCCCCACCCCAGAAATCTGCTGTGAGCATTATTCCAGAGTGCTGATGTTAGAGGATAGACTGTGATGGGGACCCTGTTGGTGACTCTCATACTTCACAGAAGGCTGGCCAGGCTCTGAGCTGTCCACAGATGTGGGGTCTGTGGTCCGTGGTCTGTTTATCCAGGTCTCCAGCCTGCTCCATATCAAACTCTGTCCAATGTTTTGTTTGATTTTGACACATGTGCGCGCGTGTGCACACACACACACACCTCCCTGTATTGGAATAATTCCCCATAAGCCAATTAAGATGGAATGCCTTTTACTTGTAACAAAAGGCATCCTGTTCTAATGTTTCCAGGTTCTCCTGTCTTGGCAGGCAAGCATAGCAGCCTGGGACATTCTTTGGCTCAAGCTATCCATACTCCCCTCTCCCAACAGCATACCCAACATCAAGCTGCAGATACCCCACTTCAAACAATGGAGTAAGTTGTTCCTTCCTTAGCAGCCCCTTAGTGACTCCTCCTTTGGGGTCAGTTTCTCTTCAAACATGTCCCAGGACATACCTGGAAACTAGAGGCCGAGCATCAGTATGGGCTGAACCAGTTTTGAGAGCTATACCCTACTTACTATGTTATACCTATGTATAGGTGGCCATACATGATTAAAATCAGATGCATCCTGGGCAGCCAGTGAAGTCTCAAATAATCCAAGTCTGTCAGTGAAAACAAAGAACCACTCCCTCATCTCAAGCCCCTAAGCAACCATCTCCTCCTGCCCATAAAAGGAAGTCCCGAGCAGTTACCAGGGGCCTTTGAGTACTCAAGGAGCAGACTGCCATGTAGCATGTCTGTGCTGCACTATCCCTTTGCTGCTAGATGAAGTTCCTTGTGACTCTGCAACTTGGGGGCACTTCAGTTCTTTGAACAAGACACCAAGGACCTGGTCCAGACGGTGACTTGAAGCGACACAGGCAATGGCAGTGTCCCCCATGTGGCACCCACGAAAAGAGTGCCTCTCTCTGCTGCAGAGCAGTAGTGGGGCAGACCGGCAGCAGAGATCTCAAATCGTATCATACAATCCTAGGGCCTCTTGACCCTAGGCTAAGTACTGCTGACATTTACAACAGCCATGTAACCTGTACCCAAGGCCTCCTAAGTACAGGTGCTTTGTGCTTCTTCACTGGCCTCTCCGGTTACCAGTGAGCGATGCTGCCTAAGGGCAGTGTACTCCAACAGACAATGCATGAAAAACTCAACACACCTTTCCCTATTTATTAGATTCCAGATACATGGGACTGGATGGGAGAACCCCGGGGCACGTGATTTACATGGGGACTATGGGAGAACACATACGAGAATTACAGACAGGAAGGGTGGGCGGCACGAAGGACTGCTGGTTAAAAAATATATACATCTTAAGCCATTCCAGCCATGATATCATTATCAGAAAATAAAGCAATCTCTCCACATAGTGCTTCTCTTTGGTGCTGTTCCATGGGCTTGGACTCCGGTCTCCTCGTCGCCAAGTATGTCATCCTCGCCTACAGCCTGTCTCCCATGGGTAGGAGTCTGGAGGGAGGGACCAGGCAGATTGCATAGGCTCAGACTTTGCTGACCCCAGATGAGCGCCGCTTAGTCCTCCTCAAGCTGAGGCCCTGGAAAGTCGTCAGTTTGTGTATGCAACAAAAACTGGGAGGCATGACAAAACCATCCAGAACCTTCAGGAAAGGGGAGGGGACAAAGGAATGAAATAAACCTCAGCCCGTGACTCCTCTAAAACCGATTTGTTTATTTCTCGGGTTGAAATAACCTAAATAACCTGTATCTGAGCATTCAACCGCGAAGGGCGCTCTCCTCTCCAAGTATTCCAAAAATGGACATAGTGGGGAGCCTGGGGTTTTGCTCTGATTAGGGGAGTTGGGTGATGGAGGGACAGCTCTCACTCTTCCCTGGTCTCACAGATGTCTCTCATCTAGTCTTTGAATGAGTTGGCTCTCCCCTCTGACTTCAGGTGCCCAGGTGATCCACAGGACACGCTGCTGTCACTAGTACATTCTCTTTGCTTGTAAAAGCAGCTTCTATCTAGGAACACCGGGTCAGCAGCCCCCTTGGGTGAAAAGGATTCCATCTGGGGGGCAGGGAGAGCTACGTTAGTAGACCATGGAGACAAAGCTACCCAAAGCAGTGTCTACTCAGCCAGCCGTGGGCATCTGTCCCACCCTTGCTGGTGTGGGCAGGAGGCCAAGCAGAAGGGCTGACGACTTGGCAGATCTATTTTTGAGTAACACCCTTTCCACAATTCTGGGACACAGCAGTGTGGCTGGGGGGTGGCTTTCAGAGGCCAGGATCACCAAGCCCAGACCCTAAGGATTAACCGAGTTCAGTAAGAAAGCAACATCTACCTTGGTTCAGGGACAAGGAAAGCTCAGGCAGAGGCACGGATGCCTTAACATCCACTTACCCAGTGGCTCTGAGATGCAATTCCTTATAGACAGGGGGACAGGGAGAGGGAGGCTTCCCTAGTTTAGCATTAACTATGGGAAGTGGCTAGTCTCTAATTCAGATTCCCTGCAGCTCCTGGAGATATCACCAAGGAGGCAGAGCCTGGAGCAGTCACAGGTGCCAGAAAGCCTGAAATAGGGGGACTCCTACATTCCTGTAAGGGGTCAGGATATGTGTTGCCTGGGGGATTGCCCAGGAAAGTGACCAAAGCGTGTTGCCTGTTATTTTCCAGAAGGAGCATCTTCACCTGCAGGACATCCTGTCAACCCATAAACACCAGTGAGAACTCAGGACTGCCCAATAGGAGGGGAACTTTGTCCCTGTGCCCAGGGCTGAGGGGTTTATTAAGACAGAGTCTCTTAAAAAACATGGGATGGGTTGGTGGATCACCCTATACACAACTGTCAGGTCTCGCTAGGTGTTGACCTAGAAGGGCTACATCCACTAACAAATGTCAAGAGGCTGCCCTCCCATGACACAAAGCTTAGATTTTTATGAGGTAAGGGAGGAGAACCAAGAGGGACCTTTAGAGTTCCTTCCTTCCCAAGGTGTCATTATGCCTCCTCCCCTCTACTGTTGGGCCTCTCCGTATCCTACATCCCAACCAAGGCTGCTGACCGTAAGTGAGGGTCTCCAAGTGCCCTCTGATGTGGCCAAGTCCTGAACAAGTTCTAGACTGGTCAGGCCCAAGAGAAGGAGGAGGCAGCAACAGGATCAATAGGTACAAGACCCAGCTCTTTTCTGAGCTGGTAAGTTCCTGGATACATACCCTGGAGTTACCTCAGCAGGCTGAGATGGGGCAGGAAGCAAGGGAGGGGCTTTTGGGGGGGTGAGATGTGATCACTCGTGGGCTGGCAGGAGCACCAACTGGACCCTGGATGTGGCAGAACAAGAGGAAAGGAGGAAGGGGAGGGAGCCATCTGAATGAGGAGGCGCAGAGCTTCCTGAGGGGTCAGAGGCCCTGGCCACAGACCTCTCTGTGCAGGCAGGGCCTGGAGACACTCCAGCCCCAAGGGCCTGCCCTCTCCGACACCTATCACCAGAAGAACCCAATCTAAATCTTTTGGGTCCTGGACTCTAAGCACTGCCCATCCAGGTACATCCAGGTCCTAAACGGGGAGGGGCCCGGATATGGATGCACTGCTTCTTGGTTGTGGGAAGGGGTGATTCCTCTGGTGGTCTCCAGCCCTAAGGGGAGTCAGCCCTGGCCCAAGCCTTAGCACTGCCCATGGAGAAGGAAAAAATACCAAAGAAAATGCGGGTGACAGATGAGCCCCCCGCCCCCACCCTCCCATCCCCGTCTTCCCATCTGCTGCCCCTAGGAGTCTGCACATGGCCAGGAAGCAGAAAAACCTCTTCCTCTGGGACAGCTCAGAGCCCCGATGCAGGTGTGGAAAGTCGAGGCTGGTGGCTGTGGAGATCTCCACATGGATCGTGTCCATCCGTCTGTATGCTGGGCCATCACACCTTGGCCTCCAGCATCTCCAGGAAGAGTTTGTGCATGGGCACCTTGCCCTGCAGTTTCACACTGTAGAAATGCTGCACGGCTTTGGCTGCTGTCTGCCGCAGGAGGGGCAGCGTCAGCAGCAGCTTGCCCGTCCTCCGTGGCTCCTCGTGGCGTTGGCTCAGCTCGTAGTCCTGCAGCGCCTCGTGCAGCAGGTCCTGCAACTTCTGCACAGCTTCTAGGTCCTCAATGTACATGGAATCTGCGGACATAGGAGAGGGTCAGAGCCAGCAGGGGTTGCTTGGCTGCCCCGGGGCAGAAGGCATGTCTGGAGTGAAGACAGACCAGCAGGGAGCACATCTTCCCTCAAAGGCTGACTATTGAAGAATAAGGATCTTCACTGAAGGGTTGAGTCAGAGACTGGTGGTGGCACTCGGCTCAGACTCCCAGAGACCTGCTGGATACACTGGAGGTATCCAGGGGACCCTGGAACCTGGCCCGCAGAATCTTATGCTCCTCACTTGGTAGGTTGTGTGAGACTTGGGGTGAGTTATTTAACTTCTCTCTCCCACATTTTTCTAGCCACATCTACCTCATAGAGTTAAGAGGGTTATACAGGCTAAGGGTACAGAACACTCAAGTGCCCATGTCACAGGAACCTCACCACAGTTACTTATGGGCACCATTGTGTCTTCATGGTCTGTGAGCCATGGGCACCAACCATTTGAAGCACAGCTAACCTTATAACACTGGCTGCGAAACAGATATAAAGGGCAGAAATCAATGTCTAGCTGCTTGGGGGTTGAGGGGAGTAGAGGGGCATGGGACAGAGGGAGCCAATGGGAATATAGCTGATACATTCACATATATATTCAGATATTGATATATATCAATAGCTCAGTGATGGGTGCTTGCCTAGCATGCTCAAGGCCTTGGGTCTGACCCCCAGCATGGTAAAGGAAAAAGCATTGGTTTAGAATGTAGCCCATGAACTCACTGCCTAAACACTGGGATCTGAGAAGAACAGAAGGAATTTCCTAGAACCTGCCCTGTGGGGGAACTACCCAGCCACTTTTTGTCAGCATCTCGTGCATGCACCATGAACTGCAGTCCCAAAGCTTTCTGTGTGGACACTGGGAGCTGAGCCAACCTTGTGGATTCCTCAAAAGAGCAGGCAAGTCCAGAGCATGCTGGGTGGCCCGACCCCACTTGCACAAGCTGGCCAGTCCCAGCGATGCTCTGGATTCCCCTGGGTCTCCTTCCAGCGTCCCTGCAGGGTTGGACCCCAGCCACCCCAGTCACCTCTGACCCCATTTCCCAGCCTGTCACCCTCCCCAAGGAGTTACAATTGGCAGGTGCTTTCAACCAAAAATGAAATAAACTAACATTGCAGGATCAATTTCTTTGCAATCCATCAGCGAGTCTGTATCGATGGCATTGATAAACTGTTAATTACAAAATCAATGGCTATGAATTTTTTTTCTGCTGTCAAAGAGCCCTAGAGATGGCTGGGATGCAGGTGAATGACAGCTGGCACACTCTCAAGGGACTGGGTCAGCCTCTGATGAGCTCTGAGTCACCCCACCCAATTAGCCACAGGGGCCCTTGTACTGCTACCAGGAGGCCTCAGTGATCCCACGGCCATCCCTTCTCCATCCAACATGCTCTGTAGGCTCCTGGGTGACTGTCCTGCCTTGAGGCTATGACCTGCAGGGTCCTTGTCTACCAGCTCTTCCTTCCAGGATCACAAAGCACTAAATCTTCTAAACCAATGGACAGCAGAGTAAGGAGTCATTGGGGCAAGCAAGGGCCACTGCCATGGGAGGGCGGGATACACTTGTAATTCCAATAGTTGGAAGGCTGAGGCAGAGAATTGTCCGTGAGTCTAAGGCCAGACCGGGATAAACAGTCAGTCTCAGGCTAGCCTGGGCTACAAAGTAAAACTGTCTCAAAAATCAGAAAGATGCCAATCATTACTGGCTTGCTAATTACAGCAAACTGTCTAATGCAAGATATTAACAGTGGACCGAGCATGCTGGGGGTGAGGAGGCGTGGGGACGACACATGGAATCATGGGATTTCATGTGTTGTCTGTTTATAAAGCTACACCAAATAAAATAAAATAAAAATAACAACCTAAGAGCCTAAGTCAGTGTTTGGGTTTGATGATTTGTGGGGAGGGTGTTTTAAGGAAGAAGCAAGAAGGCAGGAGGCACAGAAGGAACAGACAACACAAAACCAAGGCTTGAACCCACAAAGAGTTCTAAGGCAGGCTGCTGTGCTGTATGAAGCCCCCATTGGCTGACAAGGCCAGACTGGGGATTGCTGACATCAGGAAAGGCACCAGAGGGTTAGTCTGGGGAGCTAACAGCAGCAAACACCATGGGGCTGAGGATGGGAATGCTGTGAAGGAACATGGGTCTGAGCCATTAAGAGTGGATGTGCTTCAAAGCCAGAGTGACCAACGGTCCCAGTTTGTCAGCCACTCAAGGAGTTCCTAGGATGTGAGTTCCAGAGAGAGCCCAGCACGCATGGAGAAGTGGCCTTCTCTACCTTGGAGTCAGCTTTCCCTCTTCTGTGTGCTGGGAACACTATTTCCCCTGACACTGTAATAGCAGTGACAACAGTCAATATTTACTGAGCTTCCTCTAGGCCAAGCAGTGGACTGCATTATCCTCAGCTGATCTTTAGTACTCACAGGTGCTTGGAGGAGGAGGCAACAGGAACACCTCCCACTCAAGGACAGAGCTAGCCAAGGTCATGTTGTTGGTGTGTGTG
>LOEQ01000009.1:418221-457488 GCA_001685075.1 Bramus lutescens
TCCGGATCCCGGGAGTAAGAGGTCTCTGCTGTGGCTGCTCTAAGGACTAGGGCTTGCCCTCCAGGAAGCCCAATACATGGGAAATTCAACTCGAGCCAAAACTGCATTTCCAGCAGTGAAACCTCAAAGCGACCCAAGCAATAACCGAGCAAATTGCCTGGCACTGAAAAGGTGAGGCAGAAGGATCACTCCAAGTGTGAAGCCTGCCAAAGCTTCACACTTGTCTCCAAAAGAGAGAAAGCCTTAAGCAGTAGGCCCTCTTCTGAGGCTTCAGTTCCCCAAGGTCAACTGGGTATGAACATAGGAAGTAGAAAAGTCCAGAAATACTTAAGTTTAGGTGATCTGGGCCACCCTTTCCGGTGTATCCTTGCTGTATATGCTGCCTGTCCATTTGTCACATGAAGCCACCTCAGTTGTGAGGCTGAGTATCAGGGACATGCAGTGAACAGATATGCTCAGGTGGTCTTCATGACCCCAGACACAGGGGGAGGCATCAGGACATAAGATACAGAAGGACAAATAAACTCCAGTGCAGTGAGAGGACGGAAATAAAATATGAGTTCCAGACATGAGAACCTATTAGAGCTTTCAGGCTGCACGGGGTGGAGTCTCAGATCATCTCCGGTTAATGGGTAGGCACCCCTAATACTCTGTGTAAGTCACATACCGGGAGACCCTCTGTCCAGTGCTTACTCGGCAAACATTAGTATCCCCTTTGCACCAGCTTGCAGACCACAGGTTGAAGACACGAAGCATGAGCCAATCCCACCTAAAGACTGCTGCAGAACTCTGGTCCTAGGTAGTCTAAACTCCTCCCTTACACGTGCCCCCAACCAGAATCGAGAGGACTCAGCATGGTCTTGGTGTGGGCTCTAACAGGTGAGCCCCCTAATCAATCTTCAAGTGCTTTCTCTCTCCATAAGCCTATCTTCAAATGAGCTTTCCATCAGAAGTAGGATTAAGTCAGTTGTTTGAAATATAGTGGATGCAGCGCTAGAGAGATGGGTCAGTGGTCACTTGCTGCTCCTACAGAGAGGGTTCAAGGAAGATTCCCAGTACCCACATGGAAGATCACTGGCATTTCTAACTCCAGTTCCAGGGGATCTGACATCCTCTTCTTCCTTGGGCATTGTATGCACACGGTGCATAGGCCTACAGACAGGCAAAACACCTACCATACACATAAAAAAAAAAAGACACTTGGTCTGTCCTTTGCCCTTAGTATGAAACTTACAGTGACGGGAGACCCTTATTAATTAACTAAATGATTCAACATGCATAGTTATGCAAGTCAATATATAAGATAAATGAGTGAGACTTTGCTTACTTCACTTCCTCTTATTTATGGCTCTGGTTTCTTGAGATAGGGTCTCTTGTTAGGTAGCCTGAGTGGCCTAGAACTTGCTAGGCACAACAGACTGGCCTCAAAGTGACAGCAAGCCTCTTGTTTCCAGAGTGCTGAGATTACAGATGTGAGCCATCACACTCACCTTGATTATAATCCACAGGAATTATTCTTTGGAGATGACATGCAGGCACAAAGGAGGCTGTGTCACTACTGGTAACTATGACAGTCATGGCAGGATGGCAGTTCTGAGTGACCTGCTCCTGGGATACCTAGTGGGGGCTTCTGGGATTCCCATTTTACAGATGGGAACACTGAAGCTCAGAAAAACCTCATACAAAGCCAATAAAGGCAGATCTGGAACAGGATCCCCGCTTGTCTGGCTCCAAAGCCTATGTTCCCAACAATAACTCTGCTTGTCTGTGTTCAGGTGGAAGTTCCACCCCAAACCCCTCCCCTGGGAGTTGCCTCAGTCTAGACTTCTGCCCCTCCAGAGATGCTCAAGACCACTCCTACAGGGCATTTAAACTGCACCCCCAGGGAACAAACACGTGGTTTTCTGGTCTTCCTTTCCCGACTCCTCTCTGGGGGACTGACTGGGAAGCATCCATGATGAGTGTTTGTATCCTTTAAGCCTGGGTTTTTTCTAATTTGGTCTGATTTGGATTATTGCATCGGCGGAGAGGCTTATCAGGGCGCTGAAACTTTTCAGCCTGTTCCTCTTATTTGGAATAGATGTGAGAAACACACGAGGAGGAAGATTGAGTCTCCTGGACGCTCCTTTCCCCCAGGTGTTATGGGGTAAGGCTCCTGATCCAGGAGACCACCAGGCGCCACTCCTGAGCTGTCCCTCTGAAGCTGTACCTATCTGACCCGGAGTAGTAGTCTAAGGGCTGGGCTGGGGAGGCTGTGCCCAATTTGGCTTGGGGTCAGTGGAGCAATCCAGGCTGAGGTATCTTAAGCATCGGCCTGACACCACATCTGTGCTGAGGCAGCACAGGGCAGATTTAAAAACTACTGAGTGTGTAATCCCAGGAGACTGAGCTGAGCTCCTTATGAAGGACGTACTAGCCAGGTGCCTGGGCAAACCCACGCAAGGCTTAGAGTGCTAGGCTTGCCGAAGGTTCATGTCGGCAACATCTCCAACCCCTGTCCACAAGTTGGTGCCTTCCTGAGGGGCACCCGTGAGTCTCACTCACAACAGTGAGAATCACCTCAGTCAACTGCTGGCCCTCACAGGCCAGCACAGCTTTGCTATATTGCCACATGTGCTATGCTCGTCTTTCAGGACCACGGCTGACAAAGACAATCTACAGACACAAAGATAAAGCCATGTGTCATGTAACTAGAAAGAGTTTGCACGGGGAAAGGTTCTCTGACTCAGCAGGACTTTAAATTGTACAGAGAAAGGCCCCCATGTGTGTGCAATATGGAATTCCATGGGCTCCATCATTCACCCAGACCAAGAGAGGCTCACAGTGGAGCTCAGAGAGAAGACAGGCCCATGGGGCCTGAAATATACTGTACATGCAACGCTGCTCCTGCCCCTGACACTCAACAAGGAGACCAGGTGGCCATGGTGAGGCTACAAATGACAATGGCACATGACAAGACTCCACACCTCAACTCGCAACTTCATTTCACCCCGTGTTTATCTACAAAGGCTGAATTCTCATACTCCCATTCCACAGGTCACGTGACAGGATCAGGTCACAGAGCTTCTGGGCCTAGAATCTGAACCGGACCCAACTCCCAAGGCCCTGCTCCTAACGCCTCCCAGTCTGCAGCTACTGTAAAGAAGGGAGAGTTTTCCACTAAATGCCAGTGAACTCCAGGAGACACCTACTGTTTTGTCTTGCGGGTTTAAGGACCTTGCTCTCCAAATATTCTCAACTGTTTACCCCATTCCTGATCTGTCCGCATGCTACTCCCCCCATCCCATAGGGGAGAGAAGGGCCGTAAGTGGGGTGGCAAAGGCCTTCCAGGCTTCTTTGGGCCAGGCACCAAACATCAAAGGCACAGCTACGGGACGGGGTGAGCCTAAAGTCCCTTACCACTCTTGCCCCCACTGCACCATAACTCACCTGGGATGTGTTTGGCCCAGCCAATGATGACCACCAGCTCCCGATCTGCCAAGTCACAGAGAGTGGTCAGGGCCTTGATATCTCCCTCAGGCATACCAGGGGGAGGCATGGCATACAGCTTGTCGGGTTCAGCCACCAGTAGATAGGAGACGATTTTAGTCACTGCAATGACCAAAGAGGGGGCAAACAGTAAATGTCTGGGGCAGAAGGGGTAGTGTCAGGCTGAAGCCCTGGGGGTCAAAGGTTGCTGGCATCTGTCTGTTCCCCGATATCACAAAGCTGCAGTAAGGAGCAGTAAGGAGAGCACTGAGGTGTCTGCAGCAATGGGCAGCTGCTCAGAGGACCCTGGCACAGCTGTTTCTAGGAGGGAGGGCATGAAGACAAGGCCTGGGTGCTGGGGTCCTTATTTCACAGGGAGGTCAGTTCTGTGCCATTCCATATAGACAGGGCTTCTAATGAAGCCCGCCAATACCGGGCACTGTTGGCCATCTTTAGATCCACAATGAATGGCCCCAGGAGGATGCCCGATATTCCAGGCAGAGAAGGGCGGGGGTGAAGGGATGGGGAGGGGCTGCCTGGCACACACTTGGCTTTTTAGCAGGTGGGGAAATCTGTAAGCTCAGGTAGGGGCCGTTCTCCGAGTCCAGCCGTCGCTTGTACTTCTGGCGGCCTCCACGCACTCGGTCAAGGCGCACACCTGTCAGAGAAGAAAGACGTTGGCATCAAGAGCCGTTCCAAATCTCCAGGAAGATGCACTGACTTAGAATCTGCAGCCCCAGCTAAGAGCTTCAGGGCCATCCAGTCTCATGGCAGGAGGCAAGACACCATCTGAAATAACAGCCCATCCCACTTGCTAGCCTGGTCCTGCCTGTAATGGTTTAGGAAAAAATGGTGTGGTTCCCCGAGGGGCAGCAGCAAGCAGCCGGCCACTGCCTGCCTCTCCAGGTGCAGCTCCCTCTAAAATCACCCTGAGACCGCAACCCTCTGTGCCCTCATCTCCAAAAGGAAGGCACAACAAAGCCATCTGCCTAGTGCCCCCTATCTCAGTTCTACTTTGTATCCAGGGAGGGTTGAGTTCACGAAGCTGGAAAAGAGGGGCTAGTGAAGTAGGTCTGTTGGTACAGTGAGTGTCTAGCATGTACACAGCCCTGGCTTCAATCCCCAACACTTGCATAGAAAACAGGCAGAGCGGCATGTGCCTGTCATCCCAGCACTCAGGTGAAGACAGGAAGATCGGAAGTCCATGGTCGGCAACATAGAGTTTAGAGCCAGCCTGGGCTATATGAGACTGTCTCAAGAGTAAAAGGGCATATGAAGACAGTCCTCAGAGAAAGCCTCAGCTTCTAAGTTCCTCTAAAGCTTAACTCCTGTTCTTTCCCCTAGAGGTAAGAGTACCCCACTTAAGGCCTGCCCTTCCCTTTTCCAGGAAGACTGGCTGATCTGAAAAGAGAGACAAAGAGCTTTCTTTGGCAGTCTTAGCCTGCCCACTTAACTCAGTCCAGCCCACCAGCTGGAGAGAAAGCCAAAACAGCCACTTGATAGAAAGGTGATTTACATCTCACTCCTAAGGAGGGCCACTTCTTTGATAGTGCATACAACTAGTTACATACAAATAGCCCTAAGGAAAAGAGGAAGCTGCCTAGAGAATGGCTTTTGTAGGTGGGACAATGCCTTTGGGGCTAAGGAGTCCAGAAAGACACCACACACCCACAACCCAGTTTCAATAAAAGGCTGCAGCCCACATCCTCTCCAAGAGGGTAAAGGAGGTGCTGGAGCTTTGGAGATAACCAAGCCTTCAAGAGGGAACTGTTTCTTAAGGAGCCAGTTACCTCTCAACCACACATAGGCTGGAGTGGCTCCCAAAACTGGCCTTGAATTTTAGATCCTCCAGCTTCAACCTCCCAAGGTGGAGATTATAGGCCTGCACCACCATACGGTTTACACAGGGCAAGGGATGGACTGAAGGGCCCCCTCTGTACCGGGCCAGCACTGGACACTACAGCTACATCCTCAGCTTGTTCACACTCCTTTACTCTTACACTGGCACTCCTGTAACAGGTGCCGCACAGGCTGTAGGCTACAGGGGAAGAGGCAGACTCAGCATTGGCACCTGACTTCTACTTAACGGTAATTCCCATCTGGAGAGTCATCTTGTTGGGCTCTGTGCTGCACTCCCACTGACCTGGCTCTTTATCCCCCTTAGAGGTGAAATGTTGAGTCCATGACACAGGGCCATCCAATGGGAAGGAAGAGGATACAGAATGTGTGGGCAGCCCCAGGACCTGTACAACATCCTGCTTACATATTCCCTGTTCCTGAGCACTCTGGGATCTGCTGCTTTCTAAGCCTGGCCTGTGGACCTCTGTTGAGACAGTTGAATGGCTGTAACAGACCATGTTTGTGCTGATTTCTCTAGGAGCAGAACCTGAGCAAAGGATGCACATGCAAGAAGCCATGGGGGCGAGGGAAGGAAAGGCCGTTCTGGATTCTGCTGCTGGCTGTGTCTGCTCAACTTTCTGGTACTCCTCAGACACCGTAGGCCCGATCTGGGTGATTTATCTCCCTGTCACCAGCTGCGTGCTGCTTTGATTCTTTTGCTAGCCTTACCAGTGGGTCCAGGCTGAGCCAGCGGGTGGCCAACGCTTTGGGGCAGAACTGAGATCACAGGAAGTGACCAGCATACATAGGATGGCTAGCGATGACAGAGGAGAGAGGGAGGGGCGGTCTTCTCAAAGTGTGGGCCACAGACCAGTAGCATCAGCATCATCTGAGGTTTGCTAGGAGAGCAAACTTCTCAGGCCCCCAGGCAGGAAGAGCAAATGAGCAGCTCCCCCTCACCCCGCCCAGATAGTCTCAAGTTCCTCCAGCTGGCCTCCAAATCACTGAGTAGCCAAGGATGTTCCTGAACTTGAGATTCTCCCGTCTCTTTCCCCAGCACTGATTATAGGCACATGACACCACGAGAAGTTTATACACAAGTTTGAAACTAGGACCTTGTGCCTGTGGGACAAGAACTTACTAACCAAGCTATACTCCCAGTCCCCAAATAAACATCTTACCAAGATGGGCTAGAGTGCAGAGCCTGTAGGCACTGCTCCTGGGGTACCCTGGTGGACCTGCGCTGGATTCCACCTCCCTCACCATCCTGGCCCTTAGGGGACACAGGAAACAGCTCAGTCTCCCAGCACAAGCCTAACCTTACAGGCTCGGACAGACCATAGCTCACTTTTGTCCCCCACTCCTGAAATACCCTCTACTAGAGGCAGAGATACAAGGCAGGAGACCCCTGCTTACTGTTCTCCCATCCGAACTAAGCTCAGGCTTGAAATGCCACACAATCCAGAGTGAAACCCTACTGCATTCAGAGGACACTGAGGATCCATGGGCACCCCCTCCATGTGCCAGAGGCTGATATTCACTCTTATTCTTGAGTCCAAAGGGGGGGCCTACTCCACTTTCCCCACAAGCCCCTCCAAGGGATTCTCCTCTCCCCCTAGCCCACCCTAAGGTGACTGTAAGCTAGAGAGAGACCTTTGAAACAGGCTGGGGGGCAGCTAACACCTCTGCTGTTCCTTCTTGAATGTTCTCTGACTTGATTAAAGACCTTGGTGGGTGCTCAAGAAAGTCCTGATGAGAAAGAGCACCGCCTTGCAACACCCACCAGGTGTTTCTTCACAGCACCAGAGTGTCCCCTGCTGGTTACGTGTCCCTTAAGGTCAGGAGCTGCATGTGGCCCACCTTGGGTTCTGGCATGGAGCCTGGTAGCCAGCAGGTGCTTAGAAAAACACTGTGTTCAATTTTTTAGTAAGTCACATCAACAATGGTTGACAGCATGGTTCACAGAAGACTTTCTATATATATATATTACACCGTCTAACCCACAACATACGGACTGGCTGCCATTACCCCATTTAACAAATAAGGAAAACAGGTAGAGGGGTTGGCTGGCTTGCCTGCTATGAGTAAGTACCCAAACCCATTTGCCATTCCCAGGAGTGGCCTTCCAGGACACATCTAAAGGACTCAGACTCACCCCAGCATTTCCCCTCCGGTTCTTTATAGCTAGGCATCCAGCAATACCAATGGTTATCAACTGCCATGTCAGCCTCTCTGGCTGGAACTAACTAAGGATCGCACATCAAAGACCGCTGCAAAACGGGTCTGCTCTCATTGTTTCTACACTCTTGGCCAAATCCAAACCCATGAAGTCTATGACTAGGGAGCCCAGAGTTTATGCTCATGCTGACCTAGTTCCTGACACTTGGAGAAGGTGGTTCAATGCTTCAGGGTCATCCTTGGGCTTGGGAGAAGGCAGGCAACCCATTCTGCCAAGAGTCCAGGCTTTCCTGAAATTTTAATACTCTTGAGGCAGGAGCGTTGCCAAGGAGTTCCAACAGCCCGGGAGCTACATTTCACTAGCTCTTCCAGAGCACCCTCAGGTTTGCTTCCATCATGCCTCTGGCTCTTAGGGCAATGGGTTCTAGACTCCCTACAGCCCTGTACCACACTGGTCAGGATCTGCTAATGATTATTTGGAGTGGAGGCCATGGGCCTGTGCCTCTCACTCTGTGGAGCACAAATCAGGAAGAGTCAGTGCCAACCTCCAAATCCAATGACCTTGCCCCTTCTTGCTGACACTGTGTAGAAAACAGTGACTTTTCTGGATTCTCCCCATGAAGGCCTTCCCGGATCATGGCTTTTTCTGAGACCTCTCTGGCCTCCCTTTGTTCGCTCTAGTTACAGAACCACCACCCCACGTGCAGTTAGGGCTGAGTGTGCCCAGACAAGCCCAGTACTTAGCTGTGGTGGCCAACGAGGAGGCTGACGTTTTCACCTCAGACAGCTCCTCTCATGACTTCCCTATGTCCCACTGGTCCAAGTAAGTCAGGCCCACCCATATGAAGTTCCTCCTGCTAATTCCTACTTCCTCACAACTTTCAAAGCTCCAATCCAGCCAGCAACACAGACTTTCGCCCAGGTCAATCCTTCAGGCCTCTTAACTTTCCTGGATACCCTTCCACCAAGGCCAAGCAATCTTTACCTTCTGCACCTTAATGCTATCTCTCCCTGCCTTTTCTGCCTGTTTTTACTGCTATACTCTGCTTTGGACTGAGAACTGTCAGTACCTAACAAGGCAACAACAGTGGATATCTGCACACTGCAGAGAGTAGTCAACTGTACTTGCTCTTACCTCCCAGTGAGTTTTTATATTCATTCAGTAAGCCAGACACAATGTCACAGGCTGGTCCTCCTCTCCCATTGAGCCTGCAGGTGGGTCCTTCAGACATCACTACCCATGTTCCATTCTGCCCCCTCTTCCATGTCAACAGAACCTGGGTTCATTTGCAGAAGCAACAAGTCCCAGCCAGTTCCAACAATCCTGTCATTTATTCTAGCAGCTTCTCTGGTAGTTAAGGCCAGGCATGACCCCCAAAGATGGATGCTTGAGTCCATGATGAGAGTGCCCCAGGATGGTTTGGGTTTTTTAATGAAAGTGCCATGTAGATTTGATGCAATTATTTTTGACTTGTTACCCAGACTGGGAGGGGAAGCAGACATTTGTGCGTGCCACCTTGCAGTCATCTATGAATCAGACAACCAAGGCCACTGAAAACATAGAAGAAAGAGTTGAACACTTGAAGATAACCTCAACTGCAAGGGAATAGCCCCAATAATCATTACCCCAGGCTTCTTGCTAGGAACAGAAAGCCAGCACTTGGGAAGCAGAGGCAGGAGGATCCACACTTCAAGGTCATCCTCAGCTGTAGAGCCAAGTTTGAGGCCAGTCTGGGCTACATGGGACAGAAAAGATAGAAAGCAACTTCATTTGCTGATGCTTAAGCTACTGGCTACCAGAGGGTCTGGCAGAAGTCATCTCCTCTGACTGATACGAGGGAGAGTTACTCCTAAATTGGGATGTCATTTCCAAACACCATCGGGGAGAGAGAGAAAGGGGAGTCTTGAAATAAGAATGCCTATTATTTGTATACTTAGATTAAGGAACATACCCAAAAAGCACAGTCAGGAAGTGCAATTAAAACACTAATTAACTTATAGTTACTGTCTGAGATGATCAGATCCTATCATTGAGATTTTCCAAATACAAAAAGGTATTAATAATGCTAATATGGAAATCACTGCAGATCTCCAAATACTAAATAACACATGGCCTTTGTTTGAACTACTGTTGGATACTGCTTAACCCATTCAGATGTACAGAGAAATTTAATGCTTTGTTTGACAGTATCCCATGAATATAAAAAAGATGCAATCAATGCAATTCATGACCCTGGGAAAACAGGGTCCTTGAGTTTTGGCCAGTGCTAGATGCCTGGACAAGTGTGATAGTTTCCTAGTATAGGTAGAGGGTAAGAGAACAGAGCTGGGTAAACCAAGCTACACCCAGATACTCGAGCGGTACAAGGTAAGCATCTTCACCTCTCTGTACCTCCACTTCCTGGGACTGGGATGGGGTGATGGGGTAGTGGTGCCTACCTCATGGGGCTAACAGCTCATTTAAACCCATGTCAATTCATGCAAGCACTTGAAAACCCTCCAATGGCAAACAGTAAATGTTAAATAAATGCTAACACCACTGCTAAAAATAGCTCATCCTTAAGGATGTTCTGTCTGTCGCACAACGTCAGCATCTTGACCGTATATTAGATTTCCAAGGCATTGTGATGGGGGAATTGGGGGAAGCATACATGGAATTGTTCTGTATTTGCTTACAATTGTAACTTAATTAACTCAAAATGAAAAGTTGAAAAACTTCTGGAAAATGTTGGCAGAGGTGTAGAATGGTTTATGTGTAGGCAACTCAAAAAACTACCCAGAATCACTACAAATCCTACTCCTGGCTTTCTACCCCGACTGAGAACGGAAGGTGGAAATACGCCAGTGTTCACTGCAGCACGGCTCATGGGAGCTAACATCAGGGGCAGCCTCAATGGCCATTTGCAGCCATGGGCAAACAAACGTGGTTTATACACGTATATTACTCAGTCACTCAGAGTGAAATAAGCCAGACACAAAAAGGCAGCAATGGTCCAGCTCTACCTTTGAGGCTTCTGGAGTCCTCGAGGTCAGATAGAGAAAGCGGGCTGGACACTGGGGATGGGTAGGAATCTGGGATGAAGAAGTTAGTAAGCACTGGGTCCTATTTGTAGCAGGTGCAGGGATTTCGTGCTTGTAATCCCAGAGCTTGAAAGGCTGAGGCAGAAGGATCAACCTGAGTTCCAAGTTAGCTTGGGCTTTAGAGTGAGTTTCTGGTGAGCCTTAGCTACCTGAAGACCTTATCTCAAAATAAAATACATTTCAAATTGCCAGGCATGACAGCTACGGAACCCAGTAGCCACCTCCTGCCAGCCCAAGGACAGAGCTTTTGTCCTTGGCTAAGTCACACTTGCTCTACCCTTCCCCAGCCTCAAGACACTAGGCTGGCCAACAGGGCCCTGCACGGGCCCTGCTTGGGGCCCAGGAGATGGTACAGAAGCTTCAAGGAGAGGAGGGGAACATCTCAAAGCCATGCCCCACCTGCTGGCCTCTGCTCTCCACTGCAGGCACCGCAGAGTCCCGGGTCAGGCACTGACTGAATGGACGCCATGACGCCATTGGGCCTCTCACTCTTTCTTAATGGAAGGGCAATACTTCCCACTCCTCGCCATCCCCCTCAACCACCACCTTGCTTCTCATTTGCAACCCCCTCCCCCAAGGCTGGACGGGATCCCAGTCTTTCAAAGCAAAAATAGCTGATCGTACTGGGGCAGCAGCCAGTTTAAGTTTCTTTCATGCACTAAAAATAACTAGCTAAAGCGTGGTCCTGCACCTGGCCCCAAGCCTGTCCTGGTGCTGCGCTCCACCATCACATGGCTCTCTGCCCAAGGGGAGGTTTACCAAGGGTATGAGGAGGACCAGCCTGGAAGCCAGAATCCTTCCCTCACTCCTGTTCCGGGTTGAAGCCAGGAAGGATCCCTGTTGACCTTGCTAACTCCTGTTCACGACCCGCCAGCAGCACTGGCTCCACCATCCTCACTTTCTTTATGAAGAGCAGGTCCTGGACTGAACGGGGCTCTGCTTACAGAGTGGTGCATGCTCACCTCACATTTGAGCTGCATGACAGTTCTGAGCATGGAGAGTTCAGGGCTGTCCTCAGGAGAAAACAGAGGACTAGGGAAAGGTCAGGAAGGTTGGGGAGGTAGCTCAGATGGCAGAGCACTGGCGGAGCGTGCAGAAAGCCTTGAGTTCAATCTCTGATACTGTGTAAGCCTGTGGTATGGTACCTGCCTGTAAGCCCAGCACTCGAAGGTGGAGGCAAGACAGTCAGAAATTCAAGGGTATTTTAGGATGCAGAGAAGTTCAAGACAAGCCTGGTGGTATACACAAGACCTGGACAGGGTCACAGAGCCAGGAGGGACAGAGCAAGGCTCTGCATCTGGATCTGTGGGTGACCGAGTGCCACTCCATTTCAGTCCTGCATGGTGAGAAAAGCCTGCAAGGAAGGGGACAGCTCAGAATGGAGGGCATGCTCCTTGGAGGCTCGGAGCCTGGGGTCTCTGGGGTCATGTACTGTCCAGAGCAGAGTTTCTCAACCTTCCTAATGCTTACATGGACCCTTTAATACAGTTCCCCATGTCATAGTGAACCCCAACCATAAAATTATTTTCGTTGCTACTTCATAGCTGTAATATTGCTACTGTTCTGAATCATAACGTAAATACCTGTGTTTTCTGATTGTCGTGTGCCACTCCATGAAGAGGTCGTTCGGTCACTGGGGGTAATGACTCACGGGTTGAGAACCTCTGGTCTAGCACCCTCACCCACCCACATAAGACAGCCTTGGTTGTCTAGAACTAGTTCTGTGGACCACACTGGCCTCAAACTCATAGAGCTCCGCCTGCCTCTTCCTCCCAAGTGCTGGGATTAAAGGTGTGCTCTGCCACAAAAACCTGACGAACATCTTTTCAAAGCTCTTCGGTGATTGTATGCAGGGTCTGGGTCTCTATGATATAGTTCTTTGTTCTGAGCATTCTTCCCAGGGGGGATTGCGGGTTGAAGCTCACCCTGGTGTCCTAGTTCACTTTGTACTGCTGTGATATGATAAGCACTATGACTAATAAAGCAACTTAGAGAAGAAAGGGTTCATTTGGCTCACAGGCTAGAGTCCATCATTAGGGGGAAGCCAAGGAGTGAACCCAAGGCAGGAATCTGAAGCACAGACCATGTAGGAATGCTGCTTACTGGCTTGCTCCTGGTGGATTGCTCACCTTTCTTTCTTATACAACCCAGAGCACTGCCCAGGGATGACACCTACTTCTATATAAATAATAAGACAGTACACCCACAGGCCTGCCTACAAATCAATACAATGGGGACTCTGGCCAACTGGTATATGGACTTCGGGTCCCTGAATGTCTAATGGGGAATCCCAGTATCTGGCTACTGAAGCAGTGTCCACTGCTGCTCTTCCCCCTCCTCTAGACCCTGCTGGCACACAGCACCACACTATCAAATTAGGACATTTAGCCTGCGTTATCCCTGTGTTCCAATGTCTAAAACTACACCCGACAGGGAAAACTCAGTCCAGCCAGCCCACCCCTCCTCTATTCCGTTCTTGCTGGAGAGGAACTGCAGGCTTCTGCTGGGCAAGGAACCCATGCTGAGGATGGGACTAGCTTCCTACAAGAAGCCTAGACTCCACCCAGCTTTGTCATGTCCTAGCCGCTTGGCCCTCAGAAAAGTCATTGAAGCACAGCTGGGCCAGATCAAGCGTTGCAGGTCCTGTCACCTGTGTGACTACTTTCCATTTCCTTGCCCGTGACAGACACTGCTAATCAATCATGCCACCACAGCCTGCTGGTCTCAGATACTCCACTGGGGCCTTTCAATCATGTGCACTACCACACCACCACCCTGGAGCTGACAGTCCCAGGGAAAGGCAATTTGCCACCCAGCTTCTTGAATTTAAAGCAAGGGTGTTAGGAGAAGGGCAGAGTAAACAAAATAAGCCGAGCGTGGAAGTAAATAAACAAGGTCATTTCTTGAGTGGGAGAAGTTCAATGACAAGGTCTATGAGGGGAGGGGGTCCTGATGGTAGGTGATGGAGGAGATGACATCTACATGGAGACCAAAAGGACAAGAAGCCCTGCCTTCAGGGACGCACTTGGAGAGGGGGCATTGTCTAGAATCCCTAAGGTGAGAATCAGGTCTTGCCAGGCTTGGAGAGGCTGGCACTGAATGGAGAGGAATACAGACAGGACGAGGTGGTGGAGATGATGGAGTCTCAGAGCAGACCTGAGCCCTGCGGTCAGATGGTTCAGCAGTCTTCTAAGTGCCACGGAGAACTTCAAGAAGACAGAAAACAAAAAGGCTCTCACTATGGCTTTTAAAAGACTTGTGAGCTGGGTGAGGTGGCACATGACAATAAACCCAACATTTAGAGGGCAGAGGCAGGTGGGTATCTGAGTTCCCGGCCAGTCTGGTCTATGTATGCGTTTTGGGCTAAGCAGGGGCTATAGTGAGAGCCTTTCTCAAACAAACAAAAAACAACAAAAAGATGCCTCTGGTTGCAGCAGGGCTAAGAAGGAATGGGGCCAGGAGACCAGAGATCTACTTAGGTCACTGTCATGGGCCATAAAAGATGACGCTTCTTTGGATCAGTCTTAACGGTGGAAGTGATCAGCAAGCAATGCTTGCTTGAGGTGAGACCCCTGCCTCAAGACAACAAAGAAAAAGGATGCAGGTGTAGTGTGGGAAGTCCTTCTGTATATGTGTTGTTTTTATTGGTTAATGGGTAAAGAAGCTATTTGGGCCTATGACAGGGCAGAATAGAGCAAGGCAGGAATTCCAAGCAGAGATAGAGGAGAAAAGAAGGAGGAGTCAGGGAGATGCCACATAGCTGCCAACAGAGACAGAAGGAGACAGATGCTGGAGAACCTTACAGGTAAACCATGAGACTCGTGGCAATACATAAATTAATAGAAATGGGTTAATTTAAGATGTAAGAGTTAGCTAGAAATATGCCTAAGCTATTGACCAAACAGTATTGTAATTATAGTTTCTGTGAGATTATTTGGGTCTGGGCGGCTGGGAACAAATGAGAAGTCTCTACCTACTGTGAAGGTGTGGTGATTTATGCTTAAAATCACAGCACTCACCCACCTTTAATTCCAGCACTCAAGAAGCAGGTGATTCTCTTGAGCTCAAGGCCAGCCTGCTCTACAGAGTGAGTTCCAGGGCAGCCAGGGCTACACAGAGAGACCCTGTCTTGAAAAACCAAACTAAACCAAACAAACACACAGTACTGGGGGCTAAGGCTGTAGGGAAGCATCAAGTTTGAGGTCAGCCATCACTACATAGCAAGAACCTGTCTCAAGAAAACAAAACAAAACAAACAAAAATCTAAAAAGAAAAGAGGACCAACATTAAACCCCCCAGGGTTCAGGCTGGAGGGGAACGGCTCAGCAGTCAGGGGTGCTTACTTTTCCAGAGGACCCGAGTTTGGTTCCCCTTACCCACATCAGAGTGGCTCACAATCCACCTGTCATTCCAGCTCCAGGGGACTTCAATGCTGCCACCTTCTGCCCTCCATGGGCATCTGTGCTCACCTGAACACACCCTGACCCTCATACACATACATAAATCTTTTAAAAAAATTAAGTCATTAAAAGCTGCAAGTGATTGTCTGGCACATGAGAAGCCCTGGCAACCTACAGGGCCACCTAAAATCAGGTGTTGGGACTGGGCTCAGTGCTTAGGGGCACTTTGCTGCACAGATGTGAGGATCCGGGTACAAAGGAGTGGAATATTCCGCACCCATGTAAAAAGCAAGCATGGCGTCTAACCCAGCACTGTGTGGGGCAGAGACAGGAAAACCATGCAACTTGTAGGGTCCTACCTGGAGGGACAGAAACCAGATAGCCAGGGTCCTCTTCCAGTTTGTGCACTGGTATCCATACACATACTACACACTACACACTACACACACACACACACACACACACACACTGTCTTTTATGGAAACACAGCCCAACTTATCATTACATCAGTGGGGTCGAGTACTTGTAATCAGCAAAACCTAATGTTTACTGGCTTCTACATTGGAAAATGAAAAACAAATAAACTATGCAAGAAGCAGCATCCACCTCAGAGATATACTGACTACAGCGGTCCAGAATCCTTGGGCTGGAGAGACGCCTCAGCTGCTAGGAGCACTTGCTCTTCCAGGACCTGAGTTCAGATCCCAGCAATTGTATCAGGTGGTTCACAGCTGCCTGTAATCCAGCTCCAGGGAATCCAACGCTCCTTCTGGCTTTCAAGGGCACACATGAACACGTGGCACGCACGCACACACGCACGCACGCGCGCACACACACACACACACACACACTTTTTGTTTTGTTTTTGAGGCAGGGTATCAGGCTGTCCAGGAACTCATGGTGTAAACCAGGCTGGCTTCATCAGTCTGCCTCTACGTCCCAAGTGCTGGGATTAAAGACTATGTGTCACGACACCTGGCACAAATAACTAATTTAATCAAACAACACCCTCCCAACAACAACAACAAAAAAAATCACAAGCATAATTTCATTAATAACCAAACAATAACATAGTAGACTAAACTAGAGGCTGAGTAGGGCGGCTCCTCCCTGGAATTCCAGCCTTCAGGAAACCGAGGCAAGAAGGTTGTTGAGAATTCAAGGTCATCCTGAGGTACAAGAATGAAACCCTGTCTCAGCAAACAAATCAAAACCTCAAATGATGAACCTACAGAGAGAGGCAAAGAGACAGTAAGACAAAAGCCAGAGTAACGGTTTCCTCCAAGAATGGAGATAAACTGTAAAGGGGGAATGGCACAGGAACCTGAAGAGTGCCTTGTGCCTTAGTCTGGTGGCAGTGTCAGGGAGGTGTTTGGCACATGTGCCCAACCACAGCTGTCCTGCGATGCTGCTATGGCTCGGCGGTAAACAGCTCTACTACCCAACCTGACAGCCTGAATTCAATCCCTGGGAACCACATACCTGAAGGAAAGAACTGACTCCCGAAAGGGGACCTCTGACCTCCATGTACATGCCGTGGCATCTGAACACACACACTAAATGCTTTTGAAGATGTGTGTACTCTAAATTCCCTTCTTCCATGCCAACAGTGTTTTGGCCAAGCACACGGCATCCCGGCTAACTCCCAGCCTCTTTCATTGAGTGGGGTGCCCATGTGATTAGGTGCTCTGGCTAGCTGTGAGAACTGGGGTCAGGGACCTAGCACAGTAGGTCACAGGCTGAGACGGGAGAGCTGCCACCCTGTCCTGAACAGTCAGACCTCTGAACGACTACTTTCTGAATAAAGAGAATCAAGAAACTGCCACAAGGGATGCAAGCAAAATGCATACTCACCATCTGTGAGGATTCCATTTAGCTGAGGTAAAAAAAAAAAAAATTCATGCAGCCCAGCCTGGTGGCATCCTGCTACTTGGGAGGCCAGAACAGAGAGATTCAGGACTGCCCATGTGACTTAGTGAGCTGACGTCTCAAAGTGCAGAGAGCTAGGGTTGTAGCTCAAATAGGTAGAACACTTGCCTAGCATACACATGGTCCAGAGTTTGATCACAGCCCTACAACTGATTAACTGAAATTTTGTTTTGATTTTCAAGACACTATGAAGCAGGATCATTAGCTAAATATTGACAGACAGGCTATGGGGGACCCCAGACAGCTGCTTTTTAAAATCTCCCTACACTGCCTGGGCCCCCCTGAACATAGTGACATACTGCAGATGCCCAGATTGCTAATACAGAATTTTAATGCTCTCACCAGAGACCAAACAAATAAACCGGTGATGTAATAAGTATATCCGCTAACTTGATTGAATCTCCCTATAATATATAAAGCAAAGCACCGCAGTGTGCCCCATAAATGCAGTTACCTACCAGTTAAAAACAAAACTAAACAAACAAACAAAAAAATCAATGCTACTATCTCTAATCAACATCAGACGTCATGGCAGAAGCCCAGAGACATCCCTGGCCACCACTAGGGTCAGACCCCCATTTGGCCATTTAGCAGCTCCCTGGGAAGGCTACTTAGACCTTCATAAGCTTCACCTCCCTCCCAGGGGCCTGACCAGATCGGCTGAACCTGTGATCCAATGCTCTAGTGTCAAAAGCCTAGAGTGAGCTGTAATAAGAATTCAACACAGCCCAAAAGCAACTGTCTGTATTCAGTCAACACTTGTCTAGTCAGAGGTCACTGCACCTGGGTGTTCAGGAGGCTTTGGGGAGATCTTGTGAGCTATCAAGGCGGGAGGGTGGGGTGCCCATGTGTATAGGCCAGAAAGTAGCTCAATGCTGTCCTCCGACACGTTGGAGAGTTGGTTTGTTTCAAAACATTAATGTATTTTGGAAAAGCAAAAGAATTTCTCTTCCTTCCATTCACAAGACCAGAGAAGTGGTATTTCTGGCATGGGCTAGAAGCAGAGCCTTCTATAAATACAAAACCATTAGATCCATCCCATACAGCCGGAACCTGATCAGGGCCTCCTTTTAATTTCCTGACATGAGTTGGCCGCTAACCCAATTACCCAGAACCCCTGGAGAAGCTCTCTGCTTTTCCAACAAGCACGAAGAGCGAGAAAGCATACTGTATGGCCATCAGCCCAGCTCTCACTGAAATCAAATATCTTTCAGAAAACCCTCGGGAAGGGATGGGCAGGGCTGAGCAGGGAGGGGACAGCAGGAGTGGCTGGAGAGAGGGCAAGTCAGGGGAGGAGAAGGTGAAGTGGGTAGAGACAAGCTGGCTAGGGAAATGTAGTCAAGACCTAGAGCTGAACTGAAGACTGGGGGCACCGGATAGACACAGCAAGTGGATTTTCTGGTCTGGAGACTGAATCTGTCCATACCTGTGATGCCAGGGATCATCTCTTTCCATTCTGAACTCTAAGTGTTCCAGAACTCAGAGAGGACCAGCCTAAGGTAATGCTACCCCCTTAGAGTCCCGCCAACAAATCCAGGAAGGAGATCAATGGGTCCAGCCTGCCTCACTAAACCCAGTAGATGGCTGTAGAAAAGACCAGTGTGAACCCAGGTGAGTCTAACACGAACTGAATGTTGCCAGAGGGCTGACACATCAAGGCAATGTCACGGCTGTTCCATTGGATCCTCACCTTTAGCTGATGATGAACAAGTCTCAAAGGAGGTAAAGAAACAAGGTCCAGGGACCGTTAATTATAAGAACCACAAAGAGATGCCAGTCGACAGCTCTGAACCCACATCAGATTTCACACAGGAAAAGGATGACTTTCCCTAAAAATATGAATTGTCTGCCATACAATGCATCTGCATGGAGATACTGGGACACAGCCTTCTGTCATGGATGCTCTAGTCATCCCAGGAGAGACAGGGCAGAGTCAAAGGAAGCCATGTGGGAAACAGGATCAGCCTCCAACCACTTGAGGCAACTGACAGGCTTTGATCGTGAGGCAGAGAACACCGCACATCTGACTTCATCCCTAGTAATGGCTGCAGCCCCTAATTCATAGATCAGCAGCATGGACTATTTTACTGAGAAAAAGTAATTGGCAACATCTCGAGCTGCTGGGTAGAAGGGGGAAATGAGAGCAGTGCTTACACCCCCTTGCTCTTCTGTAAGATGCAGGAACCCTTGCTGCCCAGCTGACTGCGAGACCCTAAGGCAGGAAGCAGCAGAGCAGAAGTGTAAAGTTTGTTTCTAGAATGAAGTCAGAGGCTGAGAAGGGGGGTGTGAGATACTGGCCTTAGGGACCAGACCTTGCACACACAGCAAAGAAGGACACCCAAACAAAAGCAGGAGCCAGGACAGCTGCCAAGAGCTCTACCTGGCAGGGACCCAGACTCCTCCAGGAGGCCTGCTCCTCCCTGGAAGCTACTCCCCAAGGAGCTTCTGATGCCAGGTACCACAGAGCTCTATGTGGACAGACACTAAGCCAGAAGCTCAGTTTCACCCACACTCGGGAGGTTTCCTGTCAGCTCTTCCCTTTCAGACACAGGCCTGCCAGCAGAGGAGGTAGGGTGTGCCCTGGCGACTGTGCCTTCCTCTTTCAGGCAAAGCTCCCTAATGGCTGCATCAGACTCACTAAATCAGCCCGGGGGACATCTGGGAGCGATGGGGAGAGCCACTCCTGGAGGCAAGACAACTCTGGGGCTCACCCTGCAGGTCCTCCCACTTGTACGGCATGTATCCTCATGACACCTACTCCTGCCACTGGAGACCTCTATCATCTACCTCTTTCAGGAACCAGCCGGGGATCTCCCACTACTTGACCTTCAGTGTGCTTAGTCACACCTCTCCTGTCATGGGTGAGACCCTTTATGGGGAACCACAGGAAAAAGACCCCCTCTTTCCCAGCACTGGAAAACCCTTAAAGAGA
Organism: Bramus lutescens; assembly: GCA_001685075.1. Classification (NCBI taxonomy): domain Eukaryota; kingdom Metazoa; phylum Chordata; class Mammalia; order Rodentia; family Cricetidae; genus Bramus; species Bramus lutescens. Next base: position 438,049 of record LOEQ01000009.1, read on the forward strand.
ATCCTGAGCGTTATGACTGGGGATTGAGTGGTGATTCCCTCCCCATTCCCGGCTTCTCATGGGGGGCAGGGGAGTATGGGACAGGAAGATCCAGATCTGGACCCTGATCCTCTCAAGCTACAGGGTGGCTGAAGGTGGGGCAGTCACCTCACTCCAGCCCTGCAGGCCCCATTTATCACCACTAAGGAAAGAGGTTGCCTTTTTGCTACAATTCCCTGAGGTGTGGGAAAGCAGGCAAGAAGGCACACTCCAGCCAGGGAGTATCTACAGTGTCCGACCTGGTGTCTCCCTCAACCTCCAGGACAAAGTGGCAGCTCCATCTCTGGGGTTTAGGAGGAAGACGTCTCCTCGAGGCCTAGACAACCTCAGGTTCCCAGCACGGAGAATTAAGGATACAAGCAGGCCTACCTCTGTGGGCCTCCTCATTTCATCTGAGAACCAGGAAGCCTGGCAGCAGAACGAGCCTGGTGGAGGAGTCAGGGGACCAAGTCTAACCTCTCTCTGTCTTAGTCACACATATACACACCAAGACCAAAACTGTACCACAGGATGGAATACAACTTTACATACAGCAGGCCCAACACAGCCCATTTCAAACTAGAAAGAGGCTGTGTCCTCTATAGAGCCCCTAAACAGCTGCTGGCACATCCCCAAAGGGGTAAAGAAATGACAAATGAAGAAGGGATTTGTGCCCGATAGTTTTATGTAAACCTGATGCAAGTAAAAGTGATCCGAGAAATGGGAACCAAAATTAAGAAAATGCCTCCATAAAATCGGGCTGCGGGCAAGCCCGTAGAGCATCTTCTTAATTGGTTATTGATAAGGGAGGGCTCAGCCCCTTGTAGGCGGTGCCATCCCTGTGCTGGTGATCCCTAAAGCAGGCCAGAGCAGGCTATGGAGAGCAGGTCAGTCTTCCACAGCCTCAGAGTCCTCCACGGCCTCGGCTCAGCTCCTGCCTCCAGGTTCCTGTACTGTTTGAGTTCCTGTCCCAACTTCCTCTGGTGATGAACCGTGACGTAGAGTGTAAACCAAAGCAACCCTTTCTTCCCCACGTTGCTTTTGGCCACGGTGTCTCATCAGAGCAACAGGCCAATAACTAAGACAGAACTTTAAAACCCGGTTCCCTGCAGACCCAAGAGGTGACTGGAAGCTGCCCTGAGAGCACCTTCACAGGTGCAGATGCTAACTGAGCCCAGGTGAGGAGAGGAACGACCTGAATTCTCCCTAACACCAGAAGCTCCATCCAAGCTCTCTCACAGGCAAACAGCTCAGAGGCTGACGTTTCTACAGCAGGCACAGGGTTGGAATGGGGGAAGCTTCCGGGCCTGCTGAAGGCTGAGCTAGGTTCAGGAGATTAGCAATCTCACCTTCCCCACCTTGCCCTTCCCAGGGAAGGCTGCACTCAGCAGTCTTTGTCCTCTTCTTTGCCCACGCTGCTCTTCATTCCCATCAACTATTCCTATGTCCTCCCATGTTGGGAAGAATCAAGGCTCCGAAGCTTATCTGTAAGAATGTGCACTGGCTCTTTCTGAGGGAATCACACGGGCATGCGCAGTGGTATGCGTAAGTGCAACTATAACACACGTGCACACTCATACCCCATTCCCAATATGGTACCGAACAAGATTTAAACTGGGCAGATCCACAAGAGATGGCACCTTCCACACAATGGGCTCCAACTCACACTTCCAAGGAGCCACTTCTCAAGTGAAAAAGACACACAGGATACCACAATGTTAACATCACCATGCTTCAGTTAACTCAATCGAAGACCAGGGTTCGGTTCCCAGCACCCATATGGCAACTTATGGGGATCAGAAGTCCTTTGCTGACAGCCAAGGGCACCATGTATGTACACATATACATGAAGGAATTTACACATACATACAAGACAAAAACATATAAAAATTAAAAGATAAATGGCCAAGAAATTAAAAAAAAATCCCACATCTTTTGATGGAAGTAAACACAGCTCAATTGGCACTTGTGACTTCTGATCATTGTACTGAAGGGAAACTCAATACACCAAATAACTCCAGAGGAAAAAGCAACAGGAAAGAGAACCAGAAGCGAATACGGAAGAGAAATAGGGGTGGAAAACACTTCACCAGGCAAGAGACATGTCCTGAACTCCACTAGAAGCCAAGGGCCACTCCTCACCGGCAAGCAGTGTCCAGTACCCACCCCCAAACCTCAGGGAGCTCCAGGAGTTCTAAGTCCACCTGCCAAGATGGGGAGGGGAGTCCTAGTCCAAATGAGGACTTCCCAGGGTAACAAGCTAACAGCCAAGGCTCCAAGTAGGGCCTGGAATCCCCAAAAGGATCCTTGGGACCTCCTGACTTCCATATTACTAGCCCACATCTTTCCAAGAAGCGAAGTCTACAAGAAGCAGGCTACTACGGCATGGCACGGTACTATGTTCTGTCGGATATCAGGGGGTTCACACACACACACACACACACACCGCCCTTGGCAAGGCTCTAGGCCTGCATATATTCTTCCACAGGCCTGACACTCCCCACCACGACAATCCTGGCAGAGCTCTGCCCCTGGCAGTTGGTCTCACCTTCTTTCAGCATCCCCACTTTGAGGCATTTCATGAAGCGGCAGGCCTGGCAGGACTTGCGCCTCCGTTTGGTGATCTCACATTCGTTGGTGGCCGGACAGCTGTACTCGATGTTTCCTGCAACAGAGAGAGGGTTGCCAGGTGCCTGCTGTCCATCCCGGACCCCCACCCATTAGGCTGTCTGGGGACTAATTGGCCAGAGCAGACTCTTTCTACCCAGGGTTGCATAGGGAAGTACTGCTCAAAGCAAGGACTCCTAAGTAGCTCTCCAGAACGTGTCAAACTCCCTCCCATACCAATTGCAGTGTGTGGGCTGAGCTGGGTGGGCCAAGCAGCCACCTGGGAAGAAAAAAGATCATTCTTCTCTTCTGAGAATGGTTACTCATTGTGGTTCTATGACAGCCACAGGATGGGGGGTGGGGTAGAAGAATGACATCAAATATGCTGAGTCAGCATTTGACGCCAGGAGCACAGCCTCAGTACTGAGCTGATCATCACCCTGAACCTGTCACTAGGAAAAGCCCAGGAAAACTGTGGAAGGGACGGGACTCTGCTCCCTCTGGGGGCCAGGTCACCAAGCTCCCGACTTTGAGGAAATCTCCTTGCTGTCACTTAACCTAAGCTTCCTCATCTGCAAAACAGGTGGGTTGTTAGCTCCTAAGAGAAGGGTCGAACAAAACCTTATGTGGAAGGTCACTTTAAAAACTTGTAGCCTAGCCAGGAGGTGGTGACACACACCTTTCATCCCAGCACTTGGGAAGCAGAGGCAGGCCCATCCCTGTGAGTTCGAGACCAGCCTGGTCTACAGAGTGAGTTCCAGGACAGCCAGGGCTGTTACACAGAGAAACCCTATCTCAAAAAACCATAAAACAAAGCAAACCTGTAGATATGCTGGGTGTGATGGTGCATGCTTTTAATCCCTACAGAGGCAGGAGGATCTCTGTGAGTTTGAGGCCAGCCTAGTGAATTCCAGTGCAGCCAAGGCTTTCACAGTGAGACCTTGCCTCAAAATAGATGGACAGAAAGTTAGGCAGACAGATTTTAAAAAAAAATTATTTATCATGTATACAGTGTTTTGCCTGCATGTGTGTCTGAAGGTCAGAAGAGGGCACCAGATCTCATTATAGGTGGCTATGAGCCACCATGTGGTTTGCTGGGACTTGAACTCAGGGCCCCTGGAAGAACAGCCAGTGCTCTTAACCTTTGAGCCATCTCTCCAGCCCCCCCCAGATTTAAATTTAATTCTTTCTTTCTTTCTTTCTTTCTTTCTTTCTTTCTTTCTGAGAAAAGAAAGAAGACAAGTTGTAGCCTAGGTTAGGCCTGACAGTGTGCATTCCTGTTATTTTTATTATGACTACATTTGTTTTTTTATGACTACATTTGTTTTTTATTTATGTGTGTGTGTGTGTGTGTGTGTTACACATATGTATACTAGTGAGGGCAAGAAAAGTACGAGCACCAGCGTGTAAGAACACAGTGCATAGAGGACAACTTTCCAGGCAGGAGTCAGTTTTCTCCACCCACCATGATGCTCATAGGACTGAACCTAGGTCATCAGGCTTGCCAGCAACTGCTTTTACCCTCTGAGCCATCTCACTGACTTTGCAATCTTAGCACCTGGGAGGTAAGCTGGAGACAGGAAGATCAGGGTGTTAGCGTCATTCTCGCCTACAGATCAAGTTCAAGGCAAGCCTGGACTACACATCTCAGAAATGAAATGGGGCTGGGATGTAGCTCAGGTGATGAAAGGGCAGAAGTCCTGAGTGCTACACTCAGCAGCACATGAACCAGGTCTGGTGGGGCACACCTGGGGTCCTATCACCTGGAGGCAGAAACAGGGGAATTAGAAGTTCAAGATCATCTTTAGCCACAGAACAGGAATTTGAGGGCAGCCTGGGCCATAGGAACACAGCCTGTCTCAAAACACACACACACACACAANAAAATCAGAGAGCATAAATAAAGAACTATTGCCTAAGTATGCAACCCATTCAATTGGTCCCAGCACTGGAGATGTTGGAGCAAGATGGTCAACAGTCTGAGGGCCATGTGGGCTACTCTCAAACTATTAAAACCAAACAGCAAATCACTTCGTCATATGAGGTGCTTATTTTATAAAGCCATCTTCATTGTGAAAACATGGGATAATGTCCAGCTTTTTGAAACAGGGACAGTGTCTACCCCAGGTGCTGCGGGAGCTACTTTTGCTCCTTCAGCCAATAGCCTTTGAGATACCAGCCCACTGGGGCGTGGTATCTTTCGCTTTAAAAACAAGCGGCAGCAGCCCTCTCTCATTCTTGCTTGCTTCGGATTCCGCTTCTGGCTATCAGACGCTTTTCCTGGTCGTGCAGGAGGNAAAATCAGAGAGCATAAATAAAGAACTATTGCCTAAGTATGCAACCCATTCAATTGGTCCCAGCACTGGAGATGTTGGAGCAAGATGGTCAACAGTCTGAGGGCCATGTGGGCTACTCTCAAACTATTAAAACCAAACAGCAAATCACTTCGTCATATGAGGTGCTTATTTTATAAAGCCATCTTCATTGTGAAAACATGGGATAATGTCCAGCTTTTTGAAACAGGGACAGTGTCTACCCCAGGTGCTGCGGGAGCTACTTTTGCTCCTTCAGCCAATAGCCTTTGAGATACCAGCCCACTGGGGCGTGGTATCTTTCGCTTTAAAAACAAGCGGCAGCAGCCCTCTCTCATTCTTGCTTGCTTCGGATTCCGCTTCTGGCTATCAGACGCTTTTCCTGGTCGTGCAGGAGGCTGTTGTCTAGGATGGTGATCTGTAAGTTTTTTCCCTTTAAATAAATAACCCTTTTATTAATCATAATTCCAAAATGGTGTGGGATTGTTTTGTTTTATGACTTACTCCTTTACTCCCCTGTCTTTTCAACTCCTATTTAACCAATGCGGGCTCTGTGCCTACAAGCCTGGTACCAGAGAAAAAAAAGCAACAGAAGACATCAGATGCTCATCCCATCCCAGGGGGCCAAGGAGAAAGAAGCTGGGTCCTTGCCCCAGCTCTTATACTATCCACTCACAGTAATAATAGCCAGGGTTTTGACTGTAAACCCACTACTATGTGCCGCCTCTGGATCAGCTCTCTTGACCCCTACCATCTCTGAGCTGGCCTACCAGTGCCCGATTCACAGACCAAGAAACAGGAAGCCAAAATGAGCTACCTCGGGCCCATAGCTCCTATACCCACTCCCCTGTACCTCACAAGAAGCCTGAAGAAAACAGAAAGTGCCTCACCCACAAAGGCAAGCTTTTGTTATTAACCCAGCAGCTGAGGAGGCCTAGTAGCCAGGAGGGGAGGTAAGTGTTCCTGGGCATCCCATGCCACAGCCTCCTGGTGTGGGATATGGAAACACTATCAGGTCTTCTAGAGCAAAGCATGAAGCATGGGCCACCAATGATAACGGGCTCTGAAGCAGGATCACTTCTGGGCCCAAGTTACCATACTGCTGCATTCCCCAGAGCTCAGACCAAGGGACCTACCTCAAGGACCTCTGTGACAACAGGATAATTTTCTTACGACATTTCTCCTCTCATCATACCCCTTGCTTCTTCTAACCAATGCTATTCCTTTTTTGTGTGTTTATATTATATTTATTTATTCAGGCATGTGTGTGTGCACTGTGCATGTATGGGTCCTGAGCGCCCACAGTATGTTTGGAGACCAGAGGACAGCTTCTTGAGTTGGTTCCCTCTTCCAACGTGTGGGTCCTAAGGCTCAAACTCAGGTCATCAGGCTTAGCAGCAAGCAACCTTCCCTGCTGAGCCTTCTCGCCAGCCCCTCCAATGAGAGAACTCACTTGTGTAACTTCATGGGAAGTCAACAGAGGTATGGCAGTAGCTTGCAATGGTCATATAAACATGGTTTTTGTTTTTCTAGTGATTTTTAATTTTTCAGACAGGATCTCACTCTGTAGCCCAGTCTGGCCCCAAACTCCGGAATCCTCCTACCTTGGCCTCCTCAGTCTTGAACAACAACTGTGGAGTCATTGCACCTGGCTAAACAAGGTAATGTCAAAGATAAGCAAGAGGAAAACACAAGCTCAGCTAATGTATCTGTTCCGTGTGTGTTATCTTCAAGGCTCTGCAGCCTGTTGTCCCCCCCCCATCCTAACACACAGCCTGAGCCCCTCCCACTCCCCAGCACTTTGCATAACAACCAGTTCTGACCAGCAAGTCCACCAAGTGCCCTCTGCCCCAGGTCTACAGCCCACCAATCCAGATCCCATTGGGGAGGTATTGCTTCTCTCTGCCGACCACCCTATGCTGCCCTACCATCCAGTTCCTCTTGACAGTCCAAAGACCTGACTCACACACAGCAGGTTCCCAAAGCACACTAACCACTAAATAACGAGCCTTCGGTGGTGCAGCAGCCACGCACAACGTCTATTAAGTCTTTAACTTAGCCAATTTCTCCCCATCTTACAGATGTCCCAGCGCTTTAGGAAGATCACGAAGTTCAGAATGGGATACGGCTATACTGTGAGAGTCTGCTTTGTTTGCTTGCTTGTTTTAAAGTTTTACAAATGAGAAGGGAGAGCGCAACTCTAGCAGAAGCAGCCTGGGAATGGAACCCAGGTGGCCTGCTCATGGGAGCTGCTCTCAGCTGCATTGAGGTCAGCCACCCCTTGAGTGAGGGTGAACCACAAGTTATTGCCCAGAATGGGAGTTTGAGTTTGGTCCTGCCGTCTTCCTAAGATAACAGGACAAGAGTGTTTCCTAGGCAAGAGTGCTAACAGCAAGTGTGGGACAACGTTCTTGACCTTTCGGGGGTGCGCATTCACATGCACGCAAACACACACAAGTGCCTGTGTGGATTTCTAATTTCACTTAGTTATTTTGTTCGTTTCAATTTGTTTTATGGGCCTGGCGGCAGGCTGCCAACAAAATCAAGTTGGTGGCCTTGCCTTGTAATTTCTGTAAGTGCCTCCTTGATAAAGTGATGAGATTAATTCATCATTGTTCCTGTGGTCTCAAGGGGAGTCCAGGAGATCTCAGCACAGAGAGGGGGCATCAGTGGTGCACTGTTCATGCACACAGCATCAACTCAGGTGTAACCAAGTTAGCGGACACCGCAATATACAACAGCTAGCGCAAACTCAGGTCCCAACCTGGAAGTTTCTCCACTACAGACACAGGTAGAAGCTACTTCTGGCAAGTTGAGCCACCTAACTGAGCCTCAGTTTCCCCGTCTATGAAACAGGTGTAGCTTCCATCTCAAAGTTGGGTAAATTCAGCACACCAGAACTGAATGGAACACAGACCGTGTTACACCCAGGCAGATCTGCCAGAGTAGATGAGGACACCAAGTAGCTAGTCCCTAGCCTGTTGGTGTCATACTGAAGGCTGTCCACCCAAGGACACTTGAGAGCACTCTAGTCTGCAGATGGCTGACCCCCAGCTCCTGTCTGTGTCTGAGGGACAGGAAGGCACATCCGGAGCTGAGATGGAATTCACTGTGACCCTGAGGCAAAGAGGTAGTCTCTTTGATCCTAGGCCACTCTGAAAAGGGAATCCCCAGGGGGAAGCCACACCAGCTGTCTCTGCAGCTGCAGGCAAGCCAGCAGCCCCATCCAAGCTCAGGCACAGGAGCTGTTAAGCTAAAACAATTCCAAGGCTCCAGTTGACCTCAAAGGCCACCTCGGCCTTTCACTGTGTGTGGTCCAGTGTCCCCAAGCCCTACCCTTCCTTCCTCATCCACTGCTATGATCCCATCCCAGTAAGCCCACATTACTCCATCACAACAGGCAGTCCCCTGTAAATGGTCTTTCCTGGGCCCGCATGCTCTGCAGCTTCCATATGGAGGGCCTTTGGGCTTCTCAGCGTCCTCAAACTGAACCCACCTTGACGCTACATGCTCCTCTATAGTCCTTGTCATATCAAAGAAAATGAGTTTCCAACCTGACACTTAGGTCCAAGACTGAGGAAGCACCTGGATTCTTACACAGTTTGTTCCCACAGCCCCTTCCGAAACAGGAGCCAGAGGGGGAAGACACGTTTGTCCAGAGGGACCCTCAGAAGGCTTCAGGCACAGAAGATTCAAGATAACGCAAGAGATAGGTAGAGGCATGAGCTAAAAATAGCCTTTTCTGGAACAGTATGTTGAGGGAGTGTTTTGCTGATTCAAACCTGCTCTGCAGCCTCCTCAGCACCAAGAATCTCACCAAGGTCTGCACATGAGAAAATCGACAGAGCAGTCTCTGGAGAATGTGAACAAATGATGTCTAGGACACAGGGCCAGAGGCCCAATCAGATGAGGCCTACAAGATGAATGGACAGTGGGGCCACACGCCCCTCTGTGAGTCAACTCTGAGGATACCCCCCCACACACTAAGGGAGGAATGAGTGGCCCGAAGTAACAGACAAAGGCAAACAAACGAACACCCTCCATCCCAGCTCGCTACACTCAGGCCACCACACCAGCGAGACTGCAACCTGGAAGCTCTATCTGTGCCAATTTCCAGATTACACAAGAATCTACATAGGTGAGGCTGGATGAGGAATGTGCCCAATCTCACGGTTATCTCTGCTTACAGCTCCATGTGATCTGTAATTATCTCAAAACAAAAAGATCCAAAACAAAATCCACAACGCAGGTTGTCATTTGAGCTCTTGGGAGGCCTCTGCAGGAGGATGGGAAGGAGCTCCCAGCCAGCACAGTCTAGCTACATAGTGAGCTGCATGGGACCTTGTCTCCAAAAAGAAGAAAAAATCAGATGAGTCCTCCATGCACAACACAAGTTCCTGGAACATGCTTCCTGTCCTTAGTTTTCTACTTAGCAGCAAGCAGGTATCCAGGTTAGGGGGAGCGGGAGGTGATGGCTGTCAACTAGAATTCCCACGTAAGCCGAGGTGTGAACCTAACAGAGTCGAAGGGTGATAAAAAGTCCTGTCCACACACAGGGCACCAGAAGCATTCCCTCTCCAACACGCTCATGCAGCCTGTGCTCCAACTCCAAACGGAACAAAGCACAAAAAGTGGAAGAGCCCAGAAAACAGATAATTTAACCCAGAAACAAAGAGGAGGGCAAAACAAGAAAGAAAACAACAGAAAAATAGATCTTAACCAAAAATTTCTAACACTGGAGGGAATGAAGAGAGATGGGCACAAGACAGAGACAGACAAATAATAATAATACCGGGTGTAATGGTACATACCTATAATTCCAGGGCTGAGAAAGGAGGCAGGAGTTCAGGACCAGCCTGGACTACAAGAGAACCTATCTTAAAAGAAAAAAAAAGTCAAGATTGCTAAGCCAGTAAGTACAGCTGTGAAGTCGTTAACATCAGTAACCCAGAATATGCTGTGTGTGTGTGTGGCCAGTAAGTCAATGTTGTCCTCCTGTCTCTGTCTTCCAAGTACCAGACTTACAAGTGTTGAGTCACCATACCTGGCACCTAAGTATCTGTTAGTTAAGGCTGAACGTAAATGAACTGAAAGCTTGAAGAGCCTTCCCAAAGGACAACAGTGTCCTCCTGGTCCTCCTTTGGGCTCTTCCTGGGGGACCACACACCCATCACCACCAGCTTAGCTAAAACGGAGGACTACATTTCATCTCCCTTTTCTCTGCAGAGACTGTCACTCACTTCTACCTGGCAGGCACACTTCATCATTTCTAAGATAATAAAATTCACTTTTAATGTGCCACCAAGAAAGAAGAGAACACCTCTAATTAAACTGCTACTTGAGACAGTGTGGTGGAGCACTCCTTTAATCCCAGCACTCTGGAGGAAGAGGCAGGCGGATCTCGGTGAGCGTGAAGCCAGTCTGGTTTACAGAACACGTTCCAGGACAGCCAGGATTATGTAGAGGGACCCTGTCTTAAAAAAATAAAGCATTACAGTATAAGGAGCATTTTCACATTTTTAATTAAAACCACTTTTAGGTGGATATAGGCTTGATCACATGGGATTCTGAGGTATGTACTGTGTGTGTATGTATATATACATTGTATATATGTGAAATATGTATATTATTTCATACATAAATGTGTGTGCATATATATGAAGACTGGCTAAGAGATTCCAAAATGGTTTTTTTTTTTTTTGCTCTTTGTTTGTTATTTACTAAATTCGCCATTTCACAGGACTGTCTCCTTTCTAACCTGGGAGCTAACACAATCTGTTTCTTTACATGAGGAACCACTGCCATTGCAACCTTCCCCCTGGGCCACTGACCCTGGCTCTAGAAGTTTTGGTGTATGCGCGTGAGCTGGTGACAACCACATCGTGCAGGTACCGTGCTGGTAAGGCGGATGCGCCACAGTTGCAACCAGGGCAAATGTTCAGAACTTTTTCACTTCCTTTCCTTCGTCCCTCTGCTTCCCACCCACCCACAGCTCTCACCTCCAACGCTTTCCCTCAGCCCTGCTATCATCAATAGAGGCAGGAAGCTGGGGGGAAGAGGGCTGGGTGTGGCAAACCAGATAGCTGAACCAGGTGTCCGTCAGGAGTCTCTCACGTGCTGTTCAATCCAGGGGCAGGCCCCTGAATTTGCACTTCCAAGGAAACCAAGTAGGCCAGGGCACACACTTGGAGAAACACAACCCTAGATCTCATTTTACCTAAAACCCAGAGCCAGATGCTGGACTCTGGTGTCTCCGAACTAACCAGATTCAGTAGGTCCAAGATTTCATCTATTTCACAAGTTTCCTCTTCCCCACCCGGCTTCACCTGCCATGTTTCTTCCACGCCCTTGCACCTATCTTTAGCGCTCTCAGTTGTCACTGTGCTCATAACCCTCCACCACGCTCCTCCCTTCCATACTAGATCTAACAGGATGGTACCCAGTATGTGAGTCCATCCCACCCCTCCCCACACACACCCAGATACCTACTTGGCTTCCAGATCCTCCCTTCCTGTCATTGCCAGAGTTCTTTTGCTAAGAGGAGACTTAACTCAGCCCAGAAATCTTCAACAGCTTCCTTTGGTCAAACATAAATAACAGGACAATTAACTGTTTATTCTGAGGCGATTATACACCAGGCATGAAGTTACACACATTATGTGCACGGCTCAGTTTCTGCAGCAACACTCGAGAGGAAGGAACTACTATTAGCTATAGTTTACTAAATAGCTCAAAAAGAGTCACTAGTTCAAAAGGATAGCTACAACCAGGAAACTGCCCACGTACGATTCTGAATTAGTTAGTTTAAATGCCTCCTTGGACTGTCACTGAGTCAGGCCAACCATATTCCCCCTTCACCCACCCGTCTGTGACAGGATTCATGAGCTGTTCCTCCCATCCTCCAGTAGCTCCACTTTAACAGCCTTTGCTGACAGGGAAATCGAGGCCAGGGGATTCAAGTCCCTGTCCAAGGTCAGCCAGCTGGCTTGTCTCTGGCCTGTAGGAAGATCTTGACTCCTTCCTCCTCCTGGGCTTTGTTCCCATACCAGTCCTGGGTCCCCCAGGATTCACCAAGGAGCCTCACTCCCCAAGACAAAAGGCCTGGAGGTGGTCACAGACAGAACACCCCATCTGTCATGCCTCTGGGAGCCAGCAGCAGGGCCTCTGGGGAGCAGGAACTCCATGCCAGGACTTCTCACTTACTCCCTGTCACAAGTCACACACACCCAAGGGAGGTGCTGGCAGGGTATCTTACACTCCTGCTACATGGATCACCTCTTCTGGGCAGGCAAGGTGGGACTCCACACTGCCCTTCTTTTCTGTGCTGGACTGAACCCAGACTTCACATGTAAAGTTTGTTCTACCACCTGTTCCCTCACTACCACTCCTTATTTAAAAAAGAAAGAACGAAAGAAAGAACGAAAGAAAGAAAGAATGAACGAAAGAAAGAAAAAGGGAAAAAAGTGCAGAGGTGGGAGAGAATACCTTTGATCCCGATCTGGTCTACACAGCAAGTTCCAGGCCAGCCAAGGATACTCGGCGAGACCTTGTTCCAAAAGCAAAGAAAAAAAAAATAGGGCAGGAGAGATAGCTCAATGGGTAGAGCACACACTCTTGCAGAGGACCCAAGTTCAGTTCCTAGCACCCACAAAGGGCTCACTTTAACTCCAGCTCCCTGGGATCTGAGGACCTCTTCCGGCCTCCACAGGCACCAGGCATGCATGTGCACAACCCCTCTCCCCCAAGAACACAAGTATAGTTTTCAAAGTAGGGGGTATCCTTGCTTTATAGGGCTCCAAGCCAGCCTCGACCTCCTAAGTTCCAGCAATCCTCCTGCTTCAGCCTCTGGAGCAGCTGAGACTATGCTTGGCACCACAGCTTTCACTGGCTCAGAAAGTCACAGTTTTGTCTTAAAACACCTGATGCTGCCGGGAGGTGATGGTGCATTCAGGGAAGCAGAGGCAGACAGAGCTCTGGGAGTTCGAGGCCAGCCTGATCTACAGAGTGAGTTCCAGGACAGCCAGGGCTACACAGGAAAAACCCTGCCTCTGGGGAAAAACAAAAAACCAAAACCAAACAAACAAAACACTTGCTGCTTCCTCTCCATGGAATGTTGGTCCTCAGAGCACTTACCTAGGCCTCAACTTACCTTGAAAACCATTTTTTCACACAGCCTTCCTGAGCCTCCCTTCCCCTCCGTCTCCATTAGAGTTCCTATTATCACTGGTTTCACTTCTTCAATTTGTTCCTTGACTTTGTCATAGGCAAGATGCTAGAATTGGGGCCAGTTCCCAGTGTAATGATTGGCACTCAAAACAAATTTATTGAAGAACTTAATGGCCAAGTCACAAGCTCAAATGTAAGGCCACCTTTAGCCCTTTAGAAAAAGGGGGAGTTGCTTAATACTCAAGTAAGGTCTCATACTAGGCATGATATGTCAGCCCCTCCTCCTTCTTTTTTTTTTTTTTAAATTTGAGACAAGAGTCTCACAGTCCTCCAACTCCCTATAGACCAGGCTGTCTTGGAACTTCCTCTGTAGACTAGGCTGGCCTTGAACTCACAGAAATCTGTCTGCCTCTGCCTCCTTTGTCCTGGGATTAAAGGCATATGTGCCACCACCACACGGCTATCAGTCACTTCAGATTTAACTAGAAATTAATGGCATTGTCTGAAGACTACAATCAATGCTGCTCACCTGCATAGGTCAGCAACAAGGGAGCCAAGAAATTTAACCTAATTTTTGTTACTCTCAGGAACGTGAATTTACAGCTGAAACTGTTCGAAGTCAAAAGCAGCATATTTTATCTAGATAAGCTTAACACCCAGAACTAACACATGAAAGGATTATCCTAATAGTGGAGGCATATGATGACCTAAAAATACACAAACAAAACAGAGAGAGTGGTCCACACACTCAACCAGTCTGGAAGGGTAGGGCAGACAGGGACCTGAAGCATTATGAAACGTCTCAAAACTCAGCTAGAAGGCTGGCAGAGGCCCAAGATTAAGATTCTGGGGGAAAACTCAATGCCTTAAAGTGTGCTTAGAAAAAAATAAATATTGAGGCCCAAGCCCATAACAAGTACGTGGGAAATACAGGCAAGCCAGGGACAGGAGACCCTATCTCAAAACAGAACAAAAGTTGAGTGTGGTGACTCACACCTGCAATGGAAGTTGAGGCAGACAAAATGCAGAAAATCTGAGGCCAGTCTTGATTTACACAATCTCTCTCTCTCTCTCTCTCTCTCTCTCTCTCTCTCACACACACAGTTTTTAAAGGGCTGGAGATGGCTCAGCAGGTAAAGGCACTTTGCTGCCATGCTTGAAAAGCTGTGTGGGTCCCTCAGGACATACACAAGAGGACCGATTTCTACAGGTTTGTCCTCTGACCTTGGCACACGAACCGTGGTGGCACACACAACAATAAACAAATGTATCAAAAATACTAAAACAACAAAAAAGGCCATCCATGGTGACTCATGCCAGTAATCCCAGCACTCAGGAAACTGAGGCAGAACTACATTAAGTTTGAGGTTCTGTCTAAAAGAAAAAATTATTGTTTTACATCATGAGATTCAAAATATGCAAATAAAACTAAAAAATAAGTATATTGTCAGTAATCTTTATATATGCAAATTGGCCAGACTTAACTTTGACTTCATTCTTCCTTACTGGGAAAATGAGGGGCACTTGTGTTTGGGGCCTGTCCCATGTTCAGATACTTTGAACTTTCTGCCATGCCAGGAGCTATGAGGGGCCTTGGGCTCAGGGAAAGGAAGCTTGTCCCTTTGAAGCTTACTGTCTTCTCAGGGAAACAGAGTCTGTGATATCAGAAGGGCTGTCAGGGGTTGAAGACTCAGGAAGTCCATGAGAGGCATCACTGATAACTGCACCCTACAACACCATTAAGAACAACCGAACAAACCAATAGGGAGAGAGAGGGGCAGGACAAGGGTTGAGGGTCGAGGGGATTTTTGCTTGAGGGCTAGAGGCTCTTGTTGGAAGGACCCACACCCATTGGAAAGTCACTACGAAGAGTGGTTGAGGTCCATGGCCATCACCTGGCGTTTCTTCTCAGAAAACCTCATCTGTGTGGCTTTGATTAGTGTGGGAGCAGCATCATAGACTGGAAACTGATACTCCATCAGAAGACCCCTAAAAGTCAGATGTCGCTAGCCACAGACATGAGGGGCAGACTCCCTTTGCCCAAGTTCAATACCTGAAGTCCCAGTGATATCAATGCAGAAAGGAAGATTAAAACCTAAGAAATTGATCCGTCTTCCTAACGAGCAAGGTCACAACTTGACTGAGAGGGACGAGGTCATAATCAGAAAGACATTAATCAGACTGGCTGAATGTTTAATCACATCACGCTGTCCCTCTGTCCCCTGCCTCAGTTTCCCCTTTTTCCTGGGCAGGTGCAGGCACCTTTGCCAGTCCCTTGGATACGGGCCAGGCTAATCCTCCTAGATAGTCACAAGCCGTCCTTTAGATACGCTAATAAATTCAATCAGACTGCCGTATTCCCCTTGCCGGGAGCCACCAGGTCTGTCAGTCAGGTGCCTCCGTCATCTATTCTGGGCAATGCTGCCCCAGCCCCCAGCTCTACAGACACTCTTCACTGTCAGAGGTGGTGTAGATGCAGCTGACATCACTGGAGTTGACTTTAAACTGCAGAAGCTGGGAGGCTGATTGTGCCTTGCTCTGTGAGGGGTGGGTAGTAAGTCAAGGACTTTGTGCCCCAACGCCCCGCTGCCCCTGCTCAATCACTTGTTAGGAGCAGCCAGAGACAAGTAAATGCTAGGTTTGTCTGGGTCCCAGGCTTCCTTGATTTATAAAAGTTGAAGGCAGGATGATTGGCAGCACACACACACCCCCACTCAGCCAAACCCAGAGGATGGACCTCCAGGGTTCTCTCTCAATGTCTGTCAAGACACCTGGTTTCTGCAAACTTCCTTCCGTATGGGATCAAGCAGACAGACATTTCTGTCAAGAAGGGATGAAAGAATTGGAACAGCTATAGCTCTTAGCCTACATAAATTATTGGGAATCGATCCACAGACTAAACCATTTAGGTGGAGCCCAGGCTGACCTGGAACTTGCTAGCAGACCAGGCTGGTTCAGTACTTCAAAGGCTTACTCCACTTGGTTCAGCACACAGAATCAGACTTTTAGAAGATGGCCTGGGGTTGAGGTGTAGCTCAGCAGAACTACATTATATTCAAGAAACCCTTAGGAGGTTCCTGTCTGGCACAGCGATTTAATGGCAGCTTTAATCCCAGCATGAAGGAGGCAGAGGCGGGTGATCTGTGAATTCGAGGCCAGCCCGGACTCTGCAGCAAACTCCGGGCTTACCAGGTCTCAAAAGTAAAACAAACAAACCAACCGAGCCCACATAGCACCTCGGTACTGAAAACACCCTCCACGTCTGTACACACGAAGGAAAATGGCCCAAGCTTCCTGGTTAGGAGAAAGCCGTTCTGATCTGGAGCTGACCGCCATGTCCGCAGACCCTGCAGACCTCTGGTCTCTCAGCACTGAATTCAGCTATTTGAGACACGATCCATACCCCTAATTCTCCTGTCTTCACTCTGCGTCTTACGCAGAGCAGGATCTTAAATGATTACTTTGTTCTTTTGCTGTCTGACTGCATTTAGAAACAACAACTATGGCCTAGAATTCCTGTTATCCCAGTACTTGAGCGGTAGAGACGGGGGACCAGCTAGCCTGCTAGGGCTCTGTGGTGATTGTGATCTTTGTTAGATGGAAACCAAGGAGTTAATAAGGAGAGCATCCGGCCAACTTCAGGCCTCCAGCTACCTTTCCCGGGCTCTGGAGAGAAGACTCTCCCACCAGGTAATGAGCTCAGACCTCTCCCGGAGATAAGGGGCCACAGCACGAAGCCAACTTCTAGGAAGAGATCTGTATCCTTTTCATGGTAGCGCGTAATTAATACTGTTTGCAGATCTGTCCTAAGACTCCTAGCCACCTGGTGAGGGGGTGGCAGAGGCTCTGGGTCAAGCTTGGCTTCTATAAAATCTGATCTGGAACATTCCTGTTCCATTTAAAGTCACCATGAAAAGGGAAAAAAATACTGACATCTCCTCAAATCTCATTTCCAAAAAACTTATGTCTAAAAGAAGGAGCCTGCAAGGCCACTTCCTAATTTAGGAAGAAAAACCTGGGGTTTCAGTAACAAACACGGATTTAAACATCTCACATGGGACAAATATCCGTTGATCCGTAAGAGTTCACTGGGCTGCAAGTTCTCTGCCCTGGCTGAAGCAAGAGACGGAACTGCACAACGTATTTCATACGGAGCCCAGGTTCCTTCCACTCAAGGAGAGGGGTATAAAACTGCAGGCGCCCAGTATGCACCAGGTCCTGGGTTCCACCCCAGCATCAAAAGATGAAATACAGAGCAGCCAGGCCTGGAGCCATTCATCTGTCTCAGAGCCTGGCATACAAGATGGTCAATACACATTTGCAGAACAGGATGGCCAGAAGACTCCGAGGGTGGTAAGGGAGGCAGGAGGGTGGGGCTTACAAACACCTGGTTAACATTTTGGACATTTTAATTTTAAATTTTTTAAAAAAGGTTTGCTTAAAACATTATTCCCGGCCAGATATGTGAGTGTGTGTTTGTACTCCCAGCACTTCAGAAACAGAGGCAGATGGATCTCTCGAGTTCTGGGCAAGCCAGGGCTACACAGTGAGACCCTGTCACAAAACACCAAAAGCGTATCCATCACTACAATGGGCTAATTACGGTGACTCTAGTTTGTATGCATGAGTACAGGCATGAGCACCACAGTGCCCACGTGGAGGTCGGGAGTTATCTACCATGTGAGTTACAACGACTGAAAGGTCATAAGGCTTGGTGGCGGGCTCTTCACACTGAGCAATCTCAGAGGCCCTAAAATAGTTTAATAATCTAAATTTTATTAGATCAAAATAATTACACTACCTTCTTTCAATATATACTGATTATATATATTATATATATTGAAAGAAAGTATATATTTATACTATATATATTATTTATAAAGCTTTTCCTCTACGATCAAACAGACTACACTTATTCTCATGGTCAAAGTGTATGGAGAGATTGTGAAAAGTCCAAGCTAGGGGCCAGCAAGGCGGTTCAGAGGTTAAACACACTTATAGCCAATGCTGATGATCGAGCCCCATCCCAGGGACCCATACAGTAGGAGAGAATCTACTCCAACAAGTTGTCCTCTGATTTCTCAGTGTGTGCCATGGCAAGCATTTAATGCCCTCACTTGGCCTACTAGATCATTATCTGATGAGATTAACAAATAAAAATCTGTTGAATAAACAGAATCATCCTAGGGAAGCCTGACCAACTTCTTCCAAAGTGGTCAAGGAAGAACACTGGAATAGAACACCTTTGAGGCCGAAAGGCTGGACACAGGATGAGGAACCAGACTTGGAGACACAGGCAACACCCCTGGGTTTCCTTCCTCCAGCTGACTGGCAGTGAGCGCTGACGGGAAACAGCACCTTCCAGGTACCTGCATGAATAGTGCTTAGGAGGTGCTCAGTAGGAAGCCTGGCTGACTGAATGCAAGTTAAGTGTTCTACACTAAATCCAGTTAAGAGTCACTCCCAGTCCCTCCGGGCCATAAATGAAGTCGCCCAGTGAGGGCCGGTCCACCATTATCCTCCACTTACCTACACAGAGGGAGGCAACAGGTCTCCTGAACACGGCAATCAAGATGAAAGAGGTGACCACCCCAGGGCTACCAGCACGTGACACAAGTGATATGCAAACGCACTGAAAAATAGCCTAAGGTCAGCAGGATCTCCCCTGCCAGCCAGTTCCGGTACCGTGAGGACAGGCCTACCTTTCTACAATTAAGATAAAAACAGAGAGGCTCTTCATATTTCACCAAGTCTGGAACAGTGGAGCAAACGACGCTAACACCTATTTTCGTACCCCCACAATAAGCTTTTGGAGGGAGGGGTCAAGCATTTGGCAGTATACACGGTGACCGTTCAAGATTAGGTACGGGCATGGATTTTTCTATGGTGTTTCAGGGGTGCAGCACAGTATTACCTATGAATCCTTGCCTAGAATCCATGAGTGAGAAACAGACACAAACAGGAGTCCTCTAGACAGCCTTGCTCTCAGGGAACCCAGATCTGAATTTAAGAAAATTCATGCTACTCCAGCAGGCCAGAGTCCCCGCCCCCGGCCTGAATCCTGGCCTTGCACTGCCCACCACGCACCTTGGATGGTTCTCTTGAAAAACGCCTTGCAGGCCTCGCAGGAGGCCACGCCATAGTGGTAGCCAGAGGCAATGTCCCCGCACACGAGGCACAGACGCTTGGGGATGGCATTAATCACATACTCGCACTTGATGTCGTCCACGATACCACTAGCACAGTCCTCGTAGCTCTTGCGGCACGGGGTGCCTCCCAGCCCTGCACCTGCGAACATAGGCGGCGAGTCCAGACCGTTGGTGTGGGTGCCCAGGGC
>LOEQ01000009.1:464526-483635 GCA_001685075.1 Bramus lutescens
GGGGGAGGAACCTTAAGTTCTGAATGAAACCCAGTTTTGCCCTCAAACTCTAAAGGAAAAGAATTCCCAGAGTTTGGCGGGAATCCCAGGTACAGGTCCCCTTGAGGTGACCTGCCAGCAGGTGGACAGGCAGAGGGGGACGTAAAACAGACCCACCTACTTTCTGCTGTGGGGTGGGGGTCTTCTCAACTCTGAAAAGAATCTGGGTCACAACAAATTGTTGCCCTAGCTAGAGCCATCTGGCTTTCTCCTCAGGCCACACACCTGAGGGCAGGGACAAACATCTGTGTGGAACATGTTGGTTCTACCTCACAGTGTGGTCGGTTCTGCGTAGTCAGATTGTGCCTCCTCTGGTTCACCAGTGGAATAGGCTCAACCACAGCATCTGCTTCTCAAGGCTGTCTAGGAGATGGTGCTAAGGAGGGGACCAGCTCCAAACAGTGCTGGCCGCAAGCCATCTCTTAGTGGGTGCTGCTATTGTGATAATTTCCACGGACAGCTTATGGAGAAATGCAGCAGCTAGCTGGCCTGGGGTTAACTGAAAAACACCAGCCTCATCCAAAACTGAGGATAAAATGCAAGAAATTTGCCAAATACTAGGAGGGGAAGCGGTTGATAAATAAGTGAAGAGGACAGAGAGGCCTGAACTGGGAACCCAGTAAGGGGGGAAAAGTCTGACTCACACGTTTCTACAGTCAGTGACCTAACTGGAAACCAAGGACCTTAGGTAAGGCAGATGGGTCCTCAGACCCTCAAGCACAGGGAGGAACACTCCTAAACTTCTGGGCAAGCAAAACACTCGAGAGGCAGCGGAGGAGATCTGCACCAGCCTTGGCTACACATGGAGTACGTGACCACAGCTTATACCACGTGAGAGTCCATCTCAGAAGACAAAACAACAGGAAGACTATCACCTAAGGAAGGGTGGACTTGCTGATGTGTGTCTGAAACGCCAGCACCAGGAAGATGGAAGCAGAAGAATCAGAACTGTGGGGCCAGCCTCAGCAACCGAGAAAGTTCAAGGCTGGCAGATGGTCTCAAAAAACAAAAAAGCACAACTCAACTGTGCACAGGATAGGGGAAGGCCTGAGGCTAGATGTCAGACGTAAATGATTACCAAACTCTCAGTGTTCTAGGTACTTACTACATTAGAGCAAGGGGAGGAGGGGGGAGAAGGAGAGGGGTGGGCCAGTGATGAGATCCGTTAGGATTACAATAAATCAGGTTCTGTGCACTGAGGTCCATTAATTATAGATCCTTTTTTTTTCTTAAACTCAGAAGTTTCATTAATTGAAACCCTTCCCCTAGCAGTCTGAATTGCTCGTTTTAATAGGAAATGTTTTTAAAAATCATTCCTGTGGGGCTGACATCTTTCTTACACACTTGTATCTTTCAACTTTCACAACCAGACACACTTGCCCAGCTGAAGTCACTGACCCTTAAATTCTCAGCAGGCTTTCTGCCTCACTTGGTGACTTTTAGGTTAGGGAAGCATAGCCTGAGAAACTGATTTGGTGGATGGCACCCAAGAAGTACAGAGTTTAGATCCTGAGCTGGAGGGAACCTGCCTGGGAGATCAAGCTTATGGAGAAAGCCACCCACTTACCAACAACCCAGGTCACACTGCTATTCAGGCACTTTCTTCTGCAATGTCTGCGTTTTGTTTTTATTTGTCTCTCTTGGGAGTATCTTTGCTGGAACACAGGAAAAAATGAGTGCTCAACAGTTTAACAGCCTCAGTGACAGCCTTCCTCCTTCTACATGCTCCATAGCTTAGGCAGAAATCTGTAATTAAGCACCGTGTCGCTTGGAAGATTAGTCAAAACCAGGCTGATCCCAGACAACTGATGGAAATCTCATTGCACGCAAATTACGGCATGGAAAATAATGATAGGTAATTAGTGTCTTTCAATTGGGGCTTTTTATCCATCAGTTTTCAGGCTGCATACATCAGAAGAGGAGAGAGGGGCTGTACTGAAGCTGGAAGCCAACACTGGATGAAGAGTGGCTACCTCAGGACAGCCAGAAAGTCCCAGTCTGGCCCACTATGAGCTTTTATGAAGCTTCAGCCCTGACCTGGGACTTCCTCAGTGAAGAGTCCTCATTTTGGTGTTGGAGATGCCTTTCCTGGGCCAGAAACTGAAAGCTGCAGAGCTCCAGGGTTGAACAAGGTCATGCACCTCTCCAATGTGCAGTGGAAAAGGAGAATATTGAAGCTTGCAGCAACCAAGAACGAGGGTCATAGGCAGAGGATTCTGGGAGGCTGTGCTGGTGCAGCAGCCAGCGGCATCTCTGCTCAAGTCATTAAGCATGGCTGCTTCCCTGAAGCCTGCATCCACACAGAGGACTTCAGGCACTTGAAGGCATCCATCACGCTCATTCTCTTGCTGTTCTTTGAGTATCTACAGTACCTATCGTTCCCCTAGTCAACAAAATGGACAGGCCCCTGCCCTCAAAGACGGACAGTGCCATATTGTATTAGCTCTAGGCAGCACACCTTCCCCACCCACCTACAGTGGTAGAGGGATAAGACCACCTTTTTGTGGGGTTAGCCACCATGACATTGTGACTGTAGGAAGGAAGAGCCAATGCTGCCCCCTAACTAATACCAGGAGCAAGGCACCGCTTGGCGCAAATCCAGTCAGTGAGGAGGACCCTGAAGACTACAAGGCAGTGGGATGCCTGTGCCCTGAGGGGAGACTTTTCAGGGAAAGCTCTGCTGGAGGAAGAGCAGGGAGGCCCGTGGCTGAGAAAGAGGGAAAATGGGAGAGGTCTCCTCCTTAGCTTGGACCAGTGAATCAGCACATAAGATGCTTGGTACCCACCGCTGGCCTCTACTCCCCTCTCACCCCAGCTGCACCCCATCACAAACCCAAGTCTCCCTGAGTGTTGCTACTACCAGCTCGTGCATATTCCCAAAGATGGACATGTGCAAGCTCAGAAAGAGGACACTTCTACCCGCTTTCTAGTCATCTAAGTGGCCCTTTCTATGTGGCCTTAGGCACAGCACAGGTGACACAGGCTATTTATGGCACTCAGCAGCCTTTTCCTATTCTCGATCAATTTTCCAGCTTAGTGTTATCTAGGCAGATGACAGAGCTATCGTCATTCAGTAAGACGGATGGGGACCAAGCTTTACAGTCAACTGGCAGTGTCACCGACAATGTCACAGAGGGTTTGCTCTATCCCCGGAATGGGGCAAGTATGTAGGAGGTCCCTAATTCACTAAAACTCGCTGAGGTGGCCCCTAACATTCCCCTGTTCTGCCATGTCTCCCTGCCCCAGTCTTTTACCAACTCTGAGACAAGATCTCACTCTATAGCCCAGGCTGGCCTAGAACTCACTTTGTGGACCAGGCTGGCCTGGAACTCATAGCAATCCTCTAGTATCAGTACTACTGGGATTATAAGCATGCACCACTGTGACTATCTCTTGTTTCCCCATTTTTCAGATGAGGACACTGAGGTCCAGGAGGGAAAGAGTCGCTATCTTGGCAAGGGTCACATAAAAAGGAAACACTGTCATAAGTTACTGTGCAAAGGGTACTATCCCACGCTCAGAAAGCAGGGATTTTACCTTGCCTGGCACCTTCCAGGATCAGTCCACCTCCTCTGCTGTTTCCTGCCCACATTCCTCCAAGGCTGCACCATCTCAGCCTACTGAACTACTGTTGTGAGGCAGAACCTTTCCTGGGGAGACATGACATGGGTCTTCTGACCCCAGACAGGGATCCCCAACAGACCAATGAGCATGTACCATCTAAGTCCAACTTGGTAACCAATTAGTGTTAGCAGGGTTACTCACAGGCACAGGAGTGACTTAAAGGCAGCTGCACCACCAAGGCCCACCCCAGCACGGGTGATAGCTCACAAAAGCTGGGAACCTGGAGCACTCTAAACAGCCTGCAGGCAGCTCAGCAGGTTGGAGAGCATCCTTTCCAGGTGGCTGTTGGTCTAAACCTTTTCCAGGCAGCTGGGCTGGTCTTGGAGTCCTTTTTATAGCTTTTCTCCTCAGAGGGTTCTCTTGGCATCTCAGCCTGTCTGGAAATCTTCCTTGTAGCTTAGCTTTTGCTTTCTCTTAAGCAACTTTCAGTTTTCTTGATTATTCTGGCAGGGAGGGGCCTAGTGAATCTGGTCAGTTTCAGGGAGTTCCTGGAGCTATTTTTTGTTTACTTCTCTGCTTAAGGAGCCCTCTTGCAGGATGGAATTTTTTTTCCTCAGAGGAGACCTCTGCACAACAGCCTCCCTCATCTGTGTTGGGGGTTGAGGTCAAGGGCCTGCAGTACGCTATTGTCTGGCTTTGCCATTGTCTGGCTTTACCACCATTGCAGGCACCTGCCCTATCCTGGTGGTACCTTAACTGCACTGAACCTCCATAATTCCAGGAATTCCAGTTGGCTTCTCTTGCTTTCTACCAGCATCTAGAACACTCTCAGGCTGTGCTGAACTTGAGATAAACTGGAGCCATTTGGGAAGAGAGAACCTCAGTTGAGAAATGGGGCCTCTGCAAACCTCTGGTGCATTTTTAAAATCGGTTGATTGATGTGGAATTGTCCAGCCGACTGTGGATAGTGCCACCTCTGGGCTGATGGTCCTGGGATGTATAGGAAAGCAAACTGAGCAAGTCACAAGGAGCAAGGCAGCATGCAACACTCCTCCATGGCCTTTGTACCAATTCCTATTTATCCTTCCAGATTCCTGCCTTGAGTTGCTTTGGATCATGGTGGGTTTTTTGTTTTGTTTGTTTTTAATTTATTTATTTTACATCACCATCACAATTTCGTCTCCCACCTCTGCTCCCATTCCCTTCCCTCTACCCCCTCCTTCCACCCACTCCTCCTCAGTTTCTGTTCAGAAAAGAGCAGGCCTCCCATGGTTATCAACAAAAGACTAAGCACCTCTCCTTGTATTGAGGCTGGGAAAGCAACCCAATATGAGGAATAGGGTCCGAAGAGTCAGCAAAAGAGTCAAAGACAGCCCCTTTTCCCACTGTTAGGAGTCCCACAAGACCAAGCTACATAACTGTCCAGTATACACAGAGGGCCTACATCAGTCCCACGCAGGCTCCCTGGTTGTTAGTTCAGACTCTGTGAGCTCCTATGAGCCAGGTTAGTGGATGATGTGGGTTTTCTCATGATGTCCTTGACGATTCTGAATCCCCCCCCCATGCCTACAATCCTCCCTCCCTCTCTTCAGCAGGACTCCCCAAGCTCTGGCTAATGTTGGCTGTGGATGTCTGCATCATTTTTTATCAGTTGCTGGATGAAACTTATCTGATAACAATTGGGCCAGGGACCAATCTATGAGTATAGCAGAATATTATTAGGTATCATTGACTTTTTTTTTTCTTCTCAAATCATGTTTGGTTCTATCCCAGGTCTCTGGGTCATCCAGCCTCTGGTACCTGGTACTCCAGGCAGTGTCAGGGGTGGGCTTACTCTCGTGGGATGGGTCTCAGGCTAGACCAGTCATTGGTTGAATATCCTTTCCCCAGCACATCCCATAGGCAGGACAAACCACAAGACATGACCAGTTCAGGCTATATATCCTCTATTGCTAGGAGTCTTAGCTGGGGTCATCCTTGCAGATTCCTGGGAGTTTCTCTGGCCCTGAAATGCCCCCACCCCTCCAGTCATCTTTCTATGATATTTTATCACAGCAATAGAAATCCTAGCTAAAACACAGACAAGTATCTATTGAATCAAGAAACAAAAAGGAAAAGCTGATA
Source organism: Bramus lutescens (assembly GCA_001685075.1). NCBI lineage: Eukaryota > Metazoa > Chordata > Mammalia > Rodentia > Cricetidae > Bramus > Bramus lutescens. The sequence continues at coordinate 470,254 of LOEQ01000009.1, forward strand.
ACTGGTTATGTCAATCAAACTGGCTTCAATAGTCCCCAAGGACCACACCCTGTGAGAATGTGGAAGTCAAGAGCCTGAGGTCTGCTTATGGAGAAATCTGGCCCCAAAATGCTACAAAGGAAGCTGGAGTTACCACCTGACATCAGAGTTTATTTCTTTATTCATTTCTGAGATGGGCTGTAACTATGCATCTCTGACTAACCTGGAGTTAACTGTGCAGTTATGTAGACCAGGATAGCCTCCAACAGAGATGTCCCTGCCTCTGCCTCCCAAGCACTGGGCTAAAGGAATGCACCATGACACCCAGACTTAAAAAGGCTAATTTTTTTTAGTTTGTTGCTTTGGTTCTGGTTTTTCAAGACAGTGTTTCTCTGTGTGTAGCGCTGGCTGTCCTGGAACTCACTCTGTAGACCAGGCTGGCCTCAAACTCACAGAGATTCACCTGCCTCTGCCTCCCAGGTGCTGGGCTTAAACATGTGCACTCCCACCCCTACCCATGGCAAAAGGTATTTTTAAAAAAGAAGTTTGTTTTTATTTTTAAGTGTGAGTGTGTGAGCACAGGTGCCCAGGGAGGCCAAAGGAGTCAGAGCCCATCGGAGCTGGAGTGACAGGCAGTTGTGAGCCAGCTGACATGGGTGCTGGAAATCACACTCAGGCCCTCTGCAGTAACAGTATGTGCTCATAACCATCAAGCCCCCTCTCCAGCCTAAAGAAGGCTATTTTAATGTGACACCATTGTGACTCATGAAAAGTAGTGGGCAGTGGCTTAGAAAAGGAGCACGTGACTTCAGGGATCGTAACCATATATAAGTAAAAATGATCCACAAGCTCCTGCCCTTGAGACAGAAATCTGCAAGATGAAGGCAGACATCCCCTGGTTCTGAATCCCAGCTTGGGTATTAGCTGGCTATAGAATCCTTTGCTTAACCTCTCCCTGCCTCAGTTTCCTTGTCTGAAGAATGGTAAGATAATACCCAACTCATGGAACTTTTCTTAGGATTAAATATCCATGAACAGAAAGCATTAAGAGTAGCACCTGCACATAGTAACTTCTCAGTAAACCTGAGACATTCTGATCTCCACGCCCCCAATGGGTGCACATTCTATGATCATGGCAAGGCTCTCCTTGACTGAGGACCTCATTCCTCCTTCTTGGGAACCAGATGCAAGAAGAAAATGAGGAAACAGTGTTTGTGCACCCTACTTGTGATTTTTATTTTTTGACATGGGATCTCATGTAGCCCAGGTTGGCCTTGAACTATGCCCTGCATGCTGTGCATCTGAGGACAGCCTTGAACTTCTGCTCTTCCAGCCTTTACCTCCTGAGAACTGGGATTTCAAGCTTATACCACCACAACTATTTCAAGCAGTGCTGGAGTCTGAACCCAGGACTTCGTATGTGCTAGGCAGGCACTCTACCCCACTAAGCTAGCTCCCCAGTCCCTACTTCATCATTTAGGAAATGGAGGTAGAGGTGAAATCACCCTCCGTTTTGGGCCTCCCTAATCTGTGCTGCTGTGAGATGGGCTGGAGCCAAGGTTGCCCTTGGCCATGCTGTCACTCACCACTGACTGACCCCAGTGTTGACTACTGATCTGATAAATTAACAGCTGGTTGGCTCCATCAAAATGGGATTCTGCAATTCAATTATTGCTCAGGACTGCAGGCTTCATCCTACCAGGATGCTCCTGCCCCAGAGCTGGGGAGGCAGAGTTATCTATCCTCTACTAGCACTGAGGAGACTGTGGCTCTGATTCTTGGGGAGGAGCATGACAGCGAGGAAGGGGCGTGCCTGCCATGCCAGCAAGGATAGGACCTCCGAGCTTCTTTTCCTCTCTCCTCACACACTTAGAATGGTAACCTCCTAGCCCCCGTCATCTCCTAAGCCTTACACCTCAGGCTTGAAGAAATCATAAACAGCACATGCTGTTCTCTGAGCCTGGTGGGAAGAGCCCGGATGCTGACCTGGCTTCTCTTGGCTCCAAGACTCTGTGTCTTGACAACGTTACTCAAGTTGCCTGCCCTGGCCATTCTACATCCCTTTCTAGAAAAGGGAGGCAACCTTAGCCATCTGCTAGTGGGGGCTGAAAGATGCAGGCAGCAGGAAGTGAGACGCTTCACCTCAGAAGAGAGCCGCTTCACCCTGGAAGCGAGCTAGATCCCTGAACCTAGCTGACCTCAGAGGCTTACACCAGGTAAGAGCTTTTGGCTTATTTGCTCATGATACTTTCACAGAGAATATCAGGGCTAAAAAATGAAATCACCCAGAGGTAGTGAAAACCCACATGACAGAAAGAAACACTGGGTGGATACAATGGTTGGAGATCAATATGACAGAGACTGGGAATCCATATTTATTGTCTTCTATCCCTTGCATCCGGCCAGCCAAATTCCCATGGCAGACACCCTGCATCCCAGGAGCTAGGGGCCAGGAACCATGGGTTAGGAACCAAAGGCCACACTTCTGGACCCACAACACCAAGGAACCTGCACATGGGGAGAGAGGAACATCAGAGTCCACAGGCAGGTGCCAACCCCAGTCAACCCCTTCTTCCTCTGTGACCTCCAGAAAGTTCTTGGCCTTTTCCAAACACAAGCTTTTTCATTTCAAGCAGGGATAACCCATTTACTCAGGGTGGGATATGTACTGAGTACTGAATTAGGATACTAATTTCAAAAGCCATGCCAAGCGTCAGCTTCCTTTAAAGATGCCCTCTGCCCTTTGCATTTCTTCATCCCAGCTCCTAGAAGAGATAAAGAACACCTTCAGAGCAGATCATTGCCCCAGGGACCCACCCACAGAAGACACCGCGCCCCAGCTCAGCCCCACCAGACCCCGAGTGAGGCAGAGAAGGCTCCCTAATTTGCGTGGCTTAGTGGCAGAGGGGAACCTGAAGCCAGTCCCCAATCCCGGCATTTCTGAGGCCTGAACTCAACCTTGCCAGTTCACAGCCTTTCAACATCACAACCCCAAAAGAGAGTTGGAAAGGGGCCTGGCTTGTAAGCCTCATGACTGTTAGCATCACAAAAGCTGAGAGAACATCACAGACCTCACAGACCAGGGCCAACTCAAGATGTGACAACTAAATACAGACCGGGATTTGAAGGAAGGGCATCAGCAAGAAAACCAAGGCAATTCGCAAAGGGTGAGGAGTTTGTACCATTCAGTGATGGTGCAAAGGGTCATCCCAGCTGTGACGAGTCTGATGTTTACCCTGGTGACGCAAGGCATAGAGAAACCCTATGATGGGCACCCAGGGGTTCGGTGCTATGTTGAGAACTGGTCTGTACTATAAAACCTATCCCAGTAAAATGCTTTTAAAAGAGATTATAAAGACCAGAAGGGGTGGCACCCACCTGTAATGCCAGCACTTGAGAGGCAGACCCAAGAGGAATTCAACACCAGTCTGGGCAAGGTAAGACTTTATTGAAAGAAAGAAGTGAATTAAGTAAGTAAATAAATAAGTAAGAAACAAAGCAAAACAGAACAACTAGACCTGGTAGTATAGGCCTGTGACTTCATGACTCATGAGACTGAGGGTAGAAAGAAGGATGGAAGATGGAAGGCCAGCCTGGGCTACACACTGAGTTAAAAACCAGCCTAGACAACTGAGTGAGACCCTATCTCAAAGTAAAACAAGGGTTAAAGATATAGCCCTGTGGTAGGGTGCTTGTCTTGCTTAGCATGGTCAAGACTCTGGGTTTAATTCCCAATATGGAGACAGGGAGTGTTATATTAAAACAAAAAAGTTATGTGTTACTGTATGCCTCAGTGCTCAGAGTGCAAGCAAGCACGTCCCACCCCTTCTGGCTCTTGGTCAGGGTGGTTTTGGGCTAGACCCAAATCCCCCATGCAATTTAGGAGCCCTCTCCCTTCATCCTCCAAACTGGCTTGTAGAAGACTCTTGCTTGTTTCCCATTTGGACTCCACAGACCTGGTCAAGCCCAGGGTTTGGGTAGGTTGTGTCTGGGACAAAGGTATGAGTCACAAGCCAGGTGAGGGCAGACGCATTGTGACTCCAGTATATTAGTGGCAAACTCAGGTCCTAGAGGACAGAGAACTGGTGTCAAGGTAAGGAGGCCTGCCCCTGGTTCTCGCCCATACAGTCCACAGTGTATCTCAGGACCCTGGGTGTGACTGGAGGGACAGACAGACTAGCACAGTGGTCCTCAGCCTTCCAAATGTGGTGACCCCTACCCACAAAATTGTTTTGTTGCTACTTTATAACTGTAAATTTGCTACTGTTATTCATCGTAATGTAAATAACTGATGTAGGGGATGTCTGAAATGCAAAGCTTGTGAAAGGGTCATTTGACCCACTGGTTGAGAACGGCTGGATTACAGGAGGCCGGGTTTTACACCAAAACGCCCACCCGAGAGCATGTTCTAATCAATCAGCTCAGTTCAGTCTGGAAAGCAGGGAGAGGGGGCATGGATGAAAGCAATGAGGGACAATCAGGTTTCGTCAGAGTCTGTACGCGCTGCCCAGGTGGGGTGGATAGGGNCCAGCCTTGCATCTGAAAACATCCAGATGCCACTGTGACCACCATTGTAAGAGCAGTGTGACCCTTAGCGGCCTTTGCAGTAACACTAGGGGGTCAGAACTGCGAGTGAGCCCGGGCTGGCTTGGTAGATGGGAAACTCAGGGATAGGGTTTCCTAGGGGTTACACCTGCCAAAGCAGAACCCCGGTTCCCTAGACCTTATGGGAGCCCAAACCAGGTTCTCCACCAGCATGCCTTGTGCTTCCTAGGGTGCCGGGTGTCTCTTACACCATGGGGAAACACATTTCCCTCCTACAAACAGTAGGTAACTATGCATTTGTTTAATCTGGTGTCCCACACATTTGAGTCAAATACAACAGATTCTGAACCTAAAGATATTCAGGGCAGTCAGGCATGGTGGCTCATGATTGCAATCCTACCACTTTAGTGGAGGCAGGAGGATTGCTTTGAGTTTGAACCCAAGCTGTGCACCCACATAGTATAGTAAGTCATGTTTACAGAGAAGCATTGACTTGCACTCCTGAGAAGTGGGTCTGGGGAGGCTTCCTGGAGGAGGTGAGGCCAGGCTTGAAGGAGAAGAAGGTATCCTTCGGGAGTAGGTCTAGCCTAGCGGGTGATTGCTGACTTCCCTACTGAGGAAAAAGGAGGTTCCAGAAGCCTACAACAATCTCCTGCTCTGCAGCCCCCCCACCTCCTCCCACACCAATGCTTCAGCAAAGCTAGCTATTTAAAGGAACCAGGAGCTAATCCTCATGCACAAGGAACATCTTTAAGTAAAGCTAATAATCGCTCCATGATGCAGCTGTTAGGTAATTCAGGCTCTCACAGTACAGCCTGGGGCTGAGCTGTTCTGGTCCCTACAAACCTGTCTTCATGGGGGGGGGGTCTGGGTCAAGGATAGGAAAATGTGTAGTTTGGGGGGAGGGTTACCAGGGGCTGTGGGTGACAGCAGGGCAGGAGCAGAGTGGGAGCTTATGTTCCTGCAGGTCTATAAGCAAGCCAGAGCTTGCAGGCTCGCAGAGAAGGGAGAACTGGGAGGGAATCAGACGGGACTGGGCTAACACTGGCTCAGTGCTTCCTGTCCCCACAAGACAGAAATTGTATCAGCCAAGAGGTTCCGCATCTTCCAGATACAAGGAACAACAAAAGGACTGGGCTCCTCTTCTCAGAATGGAAAATTGAGGCGCACAGCACAAACCAGCAACGTTCATTTTGTACTGCCTACCTCCTCTGTCCCCCAAACCCAGCCCCTCCATTGCTGTTTTTCACAGGCGAACAGCTCCTCTCTGCACCCTCAGACCTTCCAGAGTAAGGCATACTCGGGATTGTTCACCTGTGGCCCCACCATACGGCCTGAGGCCAAGTAAACAGCAAGTGCTCAATAATTGCGCTGAGAAGAAACTAAAATCAGTTAATTTTAATGGAAAATCAGGTTTAGAATGGAAAGAAAAATTAGTTCCTATTTATTTATTTATTTATTTATTTATTTATTTATTGGTTTGTTTTATTTTGAGACACTCCTTTTGTTGTTGTTGTTGTTTGTTTTTCGAGACAGGGTTTCTCTGAGCTTTTTGAGCCTGTACTGGAACTCACTCTATAGACCAGGCTGGCTGCAAACTCAGAGGCCTGTCTCTGCCTCCCAAGTGGTGAGATTAAAAGCATGTGCCGCCACCACTACCCACAAGACACATTCTTGCTGTGGAGCCTTGGTTGGCCTGGAACTGCTGCGTAGACCAGGTTGACCTCAACCTCACAGAAATCTGCGTGCCTCTGCCTCCTGTGTGCTGGAGTTAAGGTGTGCACCATGACCGTCCAGTCTCTTAATTTAAAGCTGGTTAGAAGAGAACATAGGTGAAAAATCACACTTACTGAATCTCTCCTACACTCTGACATTATGCTAATTTTATTTAAAATGATACTGTTTTATTATATAAAAATTGTTATTTTTTAAACATAAGCTATTAAAAGTACAGTAACATAAACAATTATAGGGCCAGGAGATGGTGGTATATGCTTTTAATCCCAGCACTTGGGAGGCTGAGGCAGGAGGATCTTTAGGAGTTCGAGGTCAGCCTGGTCTACAGAGTAAGTTCCAGGACAGTCAAGGCTACACAGAGAAACCCTGCTCAAAAGACTGAATGGGGTGGGGGAGAAATTCTATTCTTTGTCTCAGATGATGTGACTAGCACAGAGTGGGAAAGGAATGTGTCCCCAGCTGGCCTGGAACTCACAAAGATCCTCCTGCCTCTGTTTCCTAATGTTGGTCTGGCAGACCCATGCCACCCAGTCTGGCTTGCAGTTTTATTTGTTTACTGGAAGCAAGGTCTCACGTACTCAAGTAGCCAAGGTCAGCCTGGAGTTTAGGATTTTCTTACATTTTGTTGCTGTTGATGTTTTTTTTTTTTTTTAGTTATCACGTGTATGTATATATGTATGGTGTGTGTGTGTGTTTGCACATACATGAAAGTGCCTGCAGAGGCCAGAAGAGAGTATTGGGTCCACTGGCTCTGGAGTTACAGGTGATTGTGAGATCCCCGACATGGATGCTGGGAACCAAACTTGGGTCCTTTGGAAGAGCAGAGTCCTACTCTGTTTCTCTGTTGCTCTGATAAAATACTGGCCAAAAGCAACTTGAGAAGGAATGGGTTTATTTCCTCTTCCAGCTCCCAGGTCACAACCCAGGAGGGAAATCAGAGCAGGAGCTCAAGGCAGGAACCTGGATGTAATAACTGAAGAGAGATTGCAGACAAAAACTGGCCAGCATAAGCAGCAAATACTCTTGACTGCTGCGCAATCTCTCCAGCCCTTATTGGAGAGATTTGCAAAGTTGCCAGTGCCTTCACCTCCTGAGTACTGAATTACAGGTGCATGCTACTGTGCCCGATTTTATGGGATGCTGGGTACTGAGCCCAGGGAATTGTGCCAGCTATGGCTGCACCTAACCAACTGAACCACACCCCTAGCCCTGTATTCCTTTTTTTTTCTTTTTTGGTTTCTTGAGACAGTTTTTTTTTTTTCTGTGTAGCCTTGGCTCTCCTAGAATTCACTTTGTAGACCAGGCTGGCCTTGAACTAACAAACATCACCTGTCTCTGCCTCTGGAGTGCTGCGATTAAAGGTGTGCGCCACCATCGCCCAGCAAAAGATTTTATTTTAATGTTATGTGTGTGAGTGTTTTGTTCTCATGTACCTCTCTTCACCATGTGCATTCAAGAGCCTTCGGAGGCCAGAAGAGGGCATTGGGTCCCCCAGGACAGGAGTTACAGATGTTTGTGAGCTGTGTGGGAGCTGGGAGCTGGACGCAGGTCCTCTGGAAGGGCAGCAAGTGAGACACCTCTCTGGGCCCAGCATTGCTTTCCCTTTATATAATGGAAAATGACAAAGAGAAGAATACATGAAGGGGTTCAATAAATAGAAGCAATAAGCAAAAGCCTCCTTATATGATTGCTCTATTCTTCAGAATGGGGCCGACCATCAGAGACACACCTGAGGCCATGTCCAGCAGAGACAGACACACCCGGGGCCATGTCCGGCAGAGCTAGCCCCTCAAAACAGCCACATCTCTCCTGCAGGGCCCCTGGCTTCCTTCTGACTCTCCAAAAACCCACTCCCCTAAGGAGCTTCTTCAGCTTCCTTAGCTAATGTATTCGTAAATCAAATTAGGGAGACCCTGGCTCCAGGCAGGCCCCAGTCCGGTTGCTCCATGCAGGGAATTAGATACCATCTAGTGCTCAAATGCAATTAAGCCCACGGTCCCCGCCCCACATGCAAAAGCCCACTTTCCAATCAGTTTTGTGAAGGGCCTCTGCATGCAGATAGACACTAATAGTATTGAGCTGAGATCTTTACAGTGAGCTTGCTTGAGCAAAGTCTGTGGAGATAAACCGTCCATGGATTAAGGCAAAAGCCTGGTGCCAGCCCAAGTCCTTTCTCTTGCTATACCCACTGCAGGAACACCAGCTACACCTTCTCTTCCTCATTCACACCTCACCCAGACCTGACTCCTCCCCACCCTGTCTCTGGTCACTTAACTGATGCCCACCAGAGACCCAGGAAGTGACCCAGTAACTAGAATGTTCTTTCTCCCATATCCTTTTTGGTCTCATGATTATACCTGATAACTATCTGCTGCCTCTGTGGCCTCAGACAAGAATTTGATTTTTCTGGTCTTGAAGCCGTGTAGCTGAAAACTGGAAATACGGGACAACTGTGTAAGGAAATGGAATGTGCCAGAACAACCCCTCTCAGCCGAAATGGTCTCACTCTTCTCCCCTACAGGCTACACCAAACTCCTTCTCACTCCCTGGTGGCTCCTCAAAGTTGTCTGGTAACTGGAACTTAGGCATTCTGGAGATGTAAAGAGCTGCAAGTATGATACTGCCTCATTGGAGATGGGCCCTGGCCTTGCCGGTGATTGATGTGGCCTGAGCTCCATCAGCTGTTAGCAGCTGGCTGAGAACTGGACAACCAGGAGCCTGTGGTCCTCCACCCACGGTCACCCAAGCTGTGGCTAGGCCAGACAGAGTCCTGGGTTGCATACCCAGGCTAAAGAAGCTTTCAGGGGCTGTATTGCTTCTGGTACCTGCTTGCAAGGTTATCGGGAGATCAAGAAGAATCTCTGCCCTTCTAGAAGCCCCACTTCCGGAACAACACAGAACCCAGTCGTGTCAACTGCAAGGGTTTCAGATCAAATATGAACCAGTGCCACAGCCCTAATGACACAACACGACCCAACTTTTGTCCTGAGCAGTCTATGGGACTGGAAGTTCATGGAATGACAAACAATGCAGGACGTCTCCACTCTCCAAACCTGCTCATCTGTCTGTAGAACATAATGGCTTCTCTTTTGTTGTTTACTTTTCTTTCCATCTGAGTGTTCTATAGGCCCGGGTAATTTAAACTTGCTTTGTAGCTGAAGGTGACTTCCTAATTCTCCTGTCTCAATTTCCCAAATGTCCTACGATTTTAGGTATATGTCACTATATCAGGCTTCCCCCTACCCCCTTGCAAGGGCTAAGGCACCCCAGGGTGAATTCAAACTTGATGAGGATGCTAGTCTTGAACTTGTGATCCTCCCACTTTGACCTCCCAAGTTCAGGCTGAGTCACCACATTCAACTTAACACTGCATTTGAAAACATGATGTAGAAGTGTTCATGTCTACATATCATGTAGCTAGGTGGGCATACATGTGAAGAAAAGCTCCTGAAGAGACCAGAGGCAACAGGCCTCCTGGAGCAGGAGTTATCGGCAGTTGTGGGTTTCTAGGATAGGTGCTGGGTACTCAACTTGGGTTCTCTGCAAAAGCAGTAAGTGCTTGCTCTTCACTTCTTTCCCATCCAAATTACATCTCATGTCAGAGAAGGAAGGGTGCGGTTTTATTGAGGTGTCCCCCGAGAAGTGTTTTGAATAAAGAGAAGTTATCTGAGGTTGAGAGAGGCACTGGGGGCAGGCAGGCGGCAGGGATGAGGCTCAAGGCCTTCCATGAATTAAGTGAGCTGAACATCAGAGGGTAGTGGGAACTTAGTTCAGCTGCTGGCCCCCAGGCCCCCCAGCCACCTGGGTGCCCCTCAGACACGCGAGGCTTCTCCTGCCAATCTTCCCTTTGGGTTCTGTTTTCCCCACTTCTGGTCCTAGGTTCCCCAGGGAGAAGCGGGAGCAGTTTGTATGCTCAGCCCTCCCTGCCCAGTGCCTCTGGCCTAGGGATTTCTCTAGGGACCATAATATGTAGGAAAAAATGCAGCAAAAATATGTTTAACCTTTAAATACAAAAAAGAAAAAAATGTAAAATCTGTTTTCCCCTTTCTTTTTCTTTGTTTTGTCTTTTGAGATAGGGTCACACTCTGAAGCTCCAGTTTGTCCCGAACTCACAGCAATTCTGCTGCCTCAGCCTCTCAAGGTGCTGGGACTGTACATGTGTGCTACAACCTTTGGCCTCTGAGATTCTTCCTAAGAAAACTTAACCTACAAATGGCACTTAGGTAGAAGGAGATATTTATGCCTGTGTCATTATCCAAAACCTGTCTCAAAACAAAACAAAACAAAAAACTCAAAAAAAACAAAAATAAAACAAAATAAAAATCAAACAAACAAAAAACAGTCTGTGAGGAGGGGCTCAGAAGGCCCCACCCTCTATCAGTGAGGGTAACAGTTAATGGGGGTGGTGACATTTTCTTCAATGGTGCCGTCATTAGTAAGGTGCCATACTGTTGTAAATAACACCCAACCCATGCTCCTGTAAACAACTCCAGTAAAACTGAAATAATAAATAAACCTGGCCCTGGCATTGAACACCTGTAGCTCCATACTAGGGAGGTAGGGGAAGAAGGATCAGAAATTCAAGGTCAGCCTGGTTTATGAAACTCTGTCTTTAAAGTCCATTAAAAAAAAAAAAAGGTTTGGGACGTCCATGGTGACATGAAGAAGCCAGAGAGGTGGCTGGGTAGGGAAGATGGCTAAATTCTATGCGTAGCTTACAACTTGGCTACAATGGGCCTCCAGACACTCTGCGATTTCTGACTCTCTGTCTTTTGAGTATGCTTCTCATAGAGGCCATGTACCTCTTAATTTTATTTTACTTATTTGTTTATTTTCATTTTTACTTATGTGTAAGTCGAGCACTTGCAGAGGCTAGAGGCATTGGGATCCCCTAGAACTGAAGTTAGAGGCAATTATGAGCCAACAGACAGGCACAGGTGCTGAGCACTGAACTTGGTCCTCTGTGAGGGCAGTACATGCTTTTAACCTCTGAGCCGTCTCTCCAGACCCATAGACCTCTTTTGATCAGTCCACAGGCTCATAGGCCCAGGGTAAAGTTCCATTACTGCCTCCAGAGGAAACCGACATGAGACACCTCTTGCTCCTACCCTAGGGTTGACCCAGCCTGGAGCACCTGACCCTACCAATTCTGAAAACTCCCTTTCCCTTCCCTCTGCTGAACAATTTAAGTTCTCCTTAACTTTTCCCTCACTTAGCCTGTTTTGGAGAACAGCGCCCCTGAGTGTCGACATCTGTTGGTATATCCTCCTAAAGGCTTCCAGGAACCCCAGGTTCCCTTCTGCCTTCATGCTGGGTCATACATGTACACACACAACTCGATTACAAATGCTCACACATACTGGCTCACATTCTTACATACACATGGTTCACACACATAACAAGCTTACATGCACACACAATTGCACACATTCATGTGCACATGTGTGTTCATGCACACACATGTTCCTATGCACACAGGATGGAATGTCCTCATGCAAACCAGAGTGTTCAGCATACAAGCAGGAAGCATATTGGGTACTAGAGAGTAGCCAGACTTTGCTAAGATACATCCCTTACTAGATCAAAAGTACCCACTCCTAATTAGCTGGTCTTCCTGCTTGTTGTCAGTCCACCTGGCTGGCACCGTGGGGTCTGCCTTCAAGAGCCCTGGGCCCTCACATGGCTAATGAAACCAGAACTAAACAAGATCTTTCACCAGCAAGGCAGATAGCAACTCGGAACATTCTGTGCCCATATTGTTCTTCTGGCAATCCCGCTGGATGTGGGAACACTGGGCCAGCACGTACACTCTCCTCCCGGCAGCCCTGGGCTCACACAGCCCTGACCTCCTCTCCTGCTTTCCTTCTGCTACCGAAAGTCCTTGCTGTCAACAAGGGGCTTTCAGATGAACTGAGCCCCCCAAACAGTATGGCTGGGGAGGGAGGTTCCTTGCTCTGCAAAGCTGCCCTTACACAGCAAGACCAGGGCAAGATGAGGTCCGATCATTGCTCTGAATTCACATGGGTCAGGATCTAAAAGAATGACTTGTTACAAAATCCCACAGCCTCTCTGGGCCTGTTCATCTGTCAAATGGGACTCTGGTTCTAACCGCAAAGGGTGACTGGAAAGATGAAAGAGATTGAGTGTGCCAGGCTGAGAACTCGGCACTGGGTGAGTACCTGGGAAGTGCCAGTACGAGCTTATCCTTGTGATCCCAGCAGCTAGGGGTGGAGGTGGAAGGTTGGGGGAGCTGCTGAACATCCTAGGCCAGCCTGGACTACACTGTGACACTTGGTTACAAAAACCAAAAACAACTCTGAGAAATTCTCTTTGGGGTCCTTTCTAGATTCCCTCTGGCCACGAGGGTACCTGGAAGCTCCAGGTGCACAGTGCGCTTGGTCATGAGCTGGCACAGCAGAGCAGAAAGCATGGAGGAGAGAGGTCAGAGGCCAAGGCCAAATATTACAGACAGAGGGGGCTCTGAGCAACACCTAGTACGCACGCATGTTCTCAGAGCTAGCGGTCCCAGTAGACTGTGCCTTGGACCCAGCTTTATGGGAATTTAACACGCCCCTTCCCCCCAAACACACCAGGATCAAATAAATATAGAAGCAGTTTGGAGTGAATAACTCAAAGAGGTTTCTTTACTGCAGAATTTTTCAAAACCTTGAATATACTACCAGGGCCTAGAAGGCATAAGGCAGAGTTGTGGTATATAGTATATAGTGTTTTCCAAATGCATTTAACTACTGATATCTTTATTTTATATGTCAATTCACCTGGTCCAGAGGGTGCCAAAATACTTTGCTCAGGCATCGTCCTAGACATTTGAGGGTTTTAGTGGAGGAGATCAAAATTTAAATTGTCAAATGAAAGCATGCTGCCCTCCCTAGTGTTGGTGGGCCTTGTTCAGTCAGCTGAAGGCCTAGCCCAGAAAGGCAGTTCCCAAATGAGAGAAGAATACCAGGTAGACCAGAACCCGGCCAGAGGAGCTGGGCCTCCGAGGACACCAGACACAGGTACGTGTTCCTACATCTTTGCTTTCTGTCCCAGGCTCCCTACTGAGCCTTGAGATCTGGCTTGCGACTACCTAGCTTGGGGTTGCTGGGCTTGGGTCAGGG
>LOEQ01000009.1:514684-542242 GCA_001685075.1 Bramus lutescens
TGTGTGTGTGTGTGTGTGTGTGTGGTTTTTGAGATAGGGTGTCTCCATGTAACAGCCCTGGCAGTCCTAGAACTCACTTTGTAGACCAGGTTGGCCTTGACCTCACTGAGATCTGTCTGTGTCTCTCTGTGAGTTTGAGGCCAGCCTGGTCTACAAAGCAAGTTCCAGGACAGTCAGGATTATTACACAGAGGAACCCTGAAATACATTTCATGAGCAGTAGAGTCCTGATGGTTCATTGATCCAGCTATTCCTGAAAATGGGCTCTTCCTTAGACATTTTAGTGGTTTGAATATAATTGGCCCCCAGAAGCTCATAGGGAGTGGCACTATTAGGAGGTGTGACCTTATTGAAATGGGTGTGGTCTTGTTGGAGTACGTGTGTTACTATGGGGGCAGCCTTTGGGGTCTTCTATGCTCAAGCTGTGACTAGTTCAATTCACTTCCTGTTGCCTTTGAGTCAAGATGTAGGACAATCATCTCCTTCTACAACACCATGTCTGCCTTCATGCTGCCATGCCCCACTATGATGATAATGGACTGAATCTCTGAAACCGTAAGCCAGCCCCAATTAAATGCTTTTCTTTTATAAGAGTGCTATGGTCATGCTATTGCCCTTTACAGCAACAGAAACCCTAACTAAGACACACAGAAAAAGCATGGCCTGTAAGTGCCTGACGTCTTTACTCCCAAGAGTCCTGGCAAATATGGGTCACATCCTGCCACATTGCTGGATTTTTCCTTCATGCTATTTTCCCCCTCATCAACATGCCTGATTTCCCTAGAACCTTGTACCACACAATCACTCAAAACAAAAGTTCATCTTTTCACTCCTAAAAAGACACACTTGTATTCAAATATACAATTATAGCAATTATTCTGTCCTAAACAAGGGTGCCTCCAAGTCCTTTTTGTATTTGGCAATGCCAACAGAGGTGTAGATCTCTTATTGGAAATGCTTACGACCAGAGCTGCTTTAGATTTCTTATTGGGGCATATTTGCCTACAGAAAAAGAGACTGTGAAGGGTGGGACCCACATCTACATGTTAAATTCATGTATGTCTCATGCACACAGCCTAAAGGTAATGCTACACAATTTTAGTGTGCTTCTTTGCCCAAGATGGATGACATGGGGTTAGGTGTTGGGTTTTCCTCTTGCAGGGTTATGTTGGTGCCCTGAAAAGTTCTCAGACTTGGAGATGAAGGATCCTCAAACCTTGAGTCCCAGCTTAGGCTAGAGTTTTTGGGAAGCATGCATGAATAAGACTATTTAAAATAAATTGATCCTACACTGATCATAGCCTGGATGGTCACAGGCACTACTCTGCTAGCCTCTTTCTGTTTGTTAGTTTTGCATCAGAGTCTTATGTAGTTCATGCTGTCCTGGAACTCACTCTGTAGACCAGGTTGGCCTCAAACTCACAGAGATCCTCCTGCCTCTGCCTCTGAGTCCTGGAATTAAGGGCATGCACCACCACACCCAGCCATCGACAGCTTCTTGAACAGTGGACAATCCTGTCACCAAGATCGGGGTGGCAGTTCTAGCCTTGCAGAAGGAGGAACAAGACTTGATACAAATCAGCAATGTCCTCCCTACTGGGGATACTAGATGGCTATGGTGGTGTCTTCTCTTTTTCTCTTCGTACTCCTTTTGCTTTTGGGACAGGATCTCATCTAGCCCAAGCTGACCTCAAATACATAATCTTTCTGTCTCAGGTTCTTAAGTGCTAGAATTAAAGGTGCACACTACACACCTAGCTCATTGTTCATTTTTAAATTATATTATTATTCTCATCATCGTGTGTGGGTAGTGTCATGGCATGTATGTAGAGGTTAAAGGATGACTTTGTAGGATTGGTTCTTTCCCTCCACCTTTATATGAATTCCAGGGATCAAAGTAGAGTCCCCAGGCTCATGCAGCAAGTGCTTTACCCTATTAGCACAACAGCCCCTTGTTCCTAATATTTCTCTACTTATCTTCCTAGATTTATTTCTTTCAGATTTATTTTTATTACATATATGCATTGTGTGTCTGTGTGAATATGTGCTTGTGAGTGCAGGGGCTCTTGATGGCCAGAAGAGGGCATCAGATTCCCTAGAATTATAGGTGTTTGTAATCCACTGTGCTAGAAATGGGATTCTGGTCCTCTGCAAGAGCAGAAGGCACTCGTTATTTAACTTTTTATCTTTCCTTCTCTTTTCTTTTTTTCTTCAATGCAGAGTCTCACATAGCACAGACTAGTCTCGAACAAATCATGTAGCTGTGACTGACCTTTAGTCCCTCATCCTCCTGACTCTCTTCTCCAAGTGCAAGGATCACAAGTGAACACCACCATGCTCAGCTTGTTTCCTAACTTTTCATTTAAGAACAACTTACGTTCAGAAATGTCCGTCTATCCTAGGTATGCAGTTTTCATGAAACAAACGCAACTATGGCCCTCAAGAAATCAAATATTGGCTAGCATCCCCAGTGTTCCCCTTGGGCCTAACAGCCATGGACTAGAGCTGGCCTGAGCCTCGGAGACACTGTATGTACTGCAGAGGGCAGAGCCAGGATCCCAGAGAGCCTGGAGTCAGATGTGTAACTCCAGAGAAAGTGGCCCAGGCTCTTTCAAGCTCAGAGGAGCACGAGTGGCTCCCAGACCTCAAGCACTGAACCTTTACACTGCTGGTCTTCAGTTTTGCTTTGCCTTGATTGTGCCCTGGTTTTTCCCTCTTTGAGTAAGAAAACTTGGGATTTTGCGGATATTTTTAAAAATTTAGAGAGACTTTAAGCTTTGAAAGAGACTTGTTTTAAAGAGATTAAACTTTTAAAGTGTTTGAGTTTTTAAAGACTGTGGGACTTTTATAAGTTTTATAAGTTGGAATGTGTTGTAAGCCTTTTTGTTTTGTTTTGCTTTTTGAGACATGGTTTCTTTACATGACAACCTTGGCTGTCTTGGAACTCTCTCTGTAGACCAGATTGGCCACAAACTCATGGAGATCCACCTGCCTCTGCCTCCAAAGTGCCTGAATTAAAGGGACATACCACCAGGCCCAGAAGAAATGTTTTATATTGTGATATTAACATACTATTTTGGGGGCAAATGAGAAAGGAAAGGATCTAGTCGCATAGTAATATATTTGTGTGTCAAGCTGATAAGGGTTCTATTGTGCTGGCTAGTTAGTTTTATAACAGTTTGACACAAGTTAGAACTATTTTGGAAGAGGGGACCTCAACTGAGAAAATGCACCCACTGGATTGTTTATGAGCAAGCCTGTGAACATTTTAAAAAATTTTATTTAATGGGAGGCCCCAGGTCACTGTAGGCAGACCACTCGTGAGCTGGTAGTCATGGGTGCTATAAGAAACCAGGCCGAGCAAGCCATGAGGAACAATTCCTCCAAATCCTCCATAGCCCCTGCTTCTAGTTCCTGCCTCTAGGTTCCTGACTTGAGTTCCTGGCCTAACTCCCTTTGCTGAGGACCCGGAATGAAATAAATTATTTCCCTCCTCAAGTTGCTTTTGAGCAGTGTTCTATCACAGCAATAGAAACCTTGACTAAGACAGGCCCATAAGTTCCCCTGCCCTGTTCATTCCCACTTCTTGAATCTAAGGAATGTTTTAAGCAAGGCCACTATGTCAAGCCAGGGCAGTTATGAGAGTCACTTCTCTTCCTCTTGGGCCAGTTGTGTTCCGCCCATTTCCTTTGGCACGCGGGAGCTTCACAGTCGCGTGCTTTCTCGTGCTTCAGCCACATTTCTTGTCACTCGTTCTTTGTAAGCATCAATTAAAATGAGCCCCCACGACATCCACACAGACAAGTCAATCATTTCTCATTCTCCCTTAGTCAGGTTGCTTCTAATCTGCACGAACCCTCCCTGCCTCCTGCTTCGCTTCCCTCTCTGGAATTGCTGGGATCAGCACACTGTAAAGTAGACGAAGGAGTGAAAAGTCCTGAGTGTTTTATTAGAACTCTCCAATATTTACAATTTTACTTCATATATGTGTGTGTGTGTGTGTGTGTGTGTGTGTGTGCTGTGGGAGCACATTCTGCTCCTTAAGCCAATATCCTCTAAGATACCAGCCCACTTGGGAGTGGTCTCTTATACTATAAAAAGCAGAGGTAACTGTGCACACACTATCTTGCTTCCAGCTCCCGCTTCCGGCTGCTACACTCTATTCCTGTTCGCTCAGAGGATTGTTGTCTAGGACAGTGATCTGTAAGTTTTCCCCTTAAATAAATAACCCTTTTATTATCCATAATTGTGAACTGGTGTGGGATTGTTTCGTGGCTTACGCCTTCATATGTATATATATACACACACATATATATACACATATATATATTTGAATTTAATTTTTAAATTCAAAAACCATTTGAATAATACTCTGGTTTTTTTGTCTCCTAACATCTTAGAATTTTAGGTGTCGATACTTTGGTTTAATTGTCTTATAAATTTAGAAATATATTTATTTTTAAATAAATAAACCATATATATGTACCATGTCAGTGGGGGTATGATTGTGTCTGTGGGGGTGTGTCTGCATCTGTGGGGATGTGACTGTGTTTGTAGGGGGGTGTTCATGTCTGTGGGGATGTTACTGTGTCTGTGGGGGTATGACCATGTCTGTGGGGGTGTAACCATGTCTGCGGGGGTGTGACCATGTCTGTGGGGTTTGTGACCATGTCTGTGGGGATGTGACTATGTCTGTGGGGGTGTGCTGTGTCTGTGGAGGTGTGACTGTGTCTGTGGGGGTGTGACCGTGTCTGTGGGGGTGTGACCGTGTCTGTGGGGGTGTAACCATGTCTGCGGGGGTGTAACCATGTCTGTGGGGTTTGTGACCATGTCTGTGGGGATGTGACTATGTCTGTGGGGGTGTGTCTGTGTCTGTGGAGGTGTGACTGTGTCTGTGGGGCTGTGACCGTGTCTGTGGGGATTGTCTTGATTACGTTGATTGAAATGGGAAGATCCAGCTTCCAAACAGGACACATTATCAGCTGGGTTTGTGTTCTGAATTGGTAAGAGTAGAGGATGGTACCTGAGCACTGAGCATGCTTGCAGTCCCCTCTCCCTGCTCTTGACTGTGGCTGTGGCGTGACTAGCTGTAGGTGACAAACTTCTGAAAGAAAGGTTACACCCCAAGGTCTCACCTGTTGGGCTGGATGAAAGCTGCTTGCCCTCTATCCCCAGGGGACTTTCCTCTCACCCTTTAAAGGGGAGCAGTGCCCAGAGTAATCTAAAGCGGAAGGTCTGCTTAGGACCAAGTGAAACAGACTGGCCCACAGAGCCCTGTGCCGAAAGGCAGGTTTCGGCAAGAAACCAGGCTGCAGAGTTTAAGTCATATTATCATCCAGGAGACAGCATAGCATAGCGGTGGCTACCACAGCCTCGGAGCAGGAACTCTCTATGGTGCTTGCATAATCCGCGCATGCCCCTTTGCTTCTCTGTGGTTCAGTTTCTCTACTGTCAAAAGTAGCACCTGCTCTGGGATGAAGGCGAGAAAGCATCAGTGAGGCTGTGTCTGCCCAGGCCGGGAGGAGCCAGAGCCTTACACGGAGACACAATTGAGCAGAGAAAGTAGGAGAGGGTTATCTCATGCCCCCTGCACGGCAATCACTAGCCCCACCCAGGCATTGCTATTTAGGTAGGAAGTGGTAAGGGGGCCCTGAGCAGATCAGACCAGCGACAGCTACTGTTGAACCTTAAGCTCCTGCCAGGCATTGTGGGAAATAAGCAAGACCCAAGTCCACTCCGCAGGAGCTTACGGAGCTTCCTGCTCTTTCCCTCTACTCCACACTCTGTCCTGGAGGTGGAGAGGCTGGGGGGAGAAAGACTGAAAAACCCCAGTCCCCTGGGACCCATGGAGCTCCCGAGAGTACTATTCCATATTCCTTCCCTGGTGGGAGAGGAAGCTGGGGGTTCAGCAGGAAATGGCTGGTGGGAAAGATGGGAAATACGCTCAGAACAACTTCCTGATGCATGCTGGGTACAAAGAATGCCAAACGCTTCAGCTGTTGGAAACTTCTGCTTCCCACCGCAAAAGCCAGAGAATCACAAAGCGGGCAGACACCTGCTGAGACTGGGGACAAAAGAGGGGGAGGGGGAAAGGGCCCCCATCAGGCTTGTTAAGCAGGCAGGGCATTCTAGATGGAGAGGTGGGGGTAACATCCGCAGGGGCGTGAGTAGGAGAGAGCGGAGGAGGATTGTGTTTGGTATGGAGGCTGCAGTTCATGGGGCCGACCGACATCAGCCCAGAGCTGGACTGTCAGGATAACATTTTCCATCTGTGTGATCTTGAAGACACCCCTAACTTCTCTGTACCTGGGTTTCCCCGTAGGTGCTACTGAATCGATGGGTCTCACAGTTTCAGATAAACTGGGCTACACACACAGTACTCAGCATAGCACCTGGCCCAGAGATGATCATGGTGAAATCACGGGACTAGGCCGTCTCAATAGGTCTACGTAATAGCTGCGCGTCCGTCTCCCTGTCCCCCCGGGGCTCAAAACGACAGGTTTGCTTAGCACACAAAGGCAAATTTGCAGATGCCAGACCCTTTTAGCTGTCACTGGGGTTTCGACACCACAGTAAAGGAAAGAAGGAGGGTTGTTCAGGGCTCTCAAGAGAGCCACCCTCAGCTGTGCTTGTTCTTTCACGCTGGAGGTCCGGAGGTGAGGTTGAAGGGTATTATCCTCCCTCCTTCAGCTCTTTCCCACCTGAGTTCCACCCGCTTGTGCTCAGGTTAAACCCAGGGAAGTTCTCCTCCGAAGGTGGAAATCCAAGGTCAAGGGTGTCCGGCCTTGGAAAGCAGGAAGCCTGGAGTCAGACTACTAGGTGACAAGCAGGTCTGCAGGAGTGCGCCAGGGGCCTCGCAGCGCCAGTCCCGGGCTGTGCGCCACCAGAGGGCGCGCTGGAGCTGGGTCTCAGAGTGCGCTCAAGGTCGGCGGAGGCTCCGCGCCTGGGCAAGCGCTGCAACCCGGTGAGCACAAGTTCCTGGGAGCCGGGACGAGAGGCGGCAGCCTCAAAATCAGCCCAGAGTTCGTGGGTGAGGGCTTTGCTGTCGGGTTGTAAGACATAGAAAACTGATGCCAAGAAAACAAAACTAACTGGTCACAGGTGTCCCCTGTGGTCCCAAAGGCACATTCCCCTTGTCTCCTACTTCTTGGAGGGTTCGTCCTGATCCCTAGTTAAGACAGTCCAGCTAGTCCCTGCAGCAAAGAAAAGTGAGTCCCAACTCCTGGGGGTGGTACACTTCAACCATCACCACCCCTGCTCCCCACCCGACCCCCAGCTGTCTAAGGACCCAGCACACTCAGGGGGCTCCAGCAGGTTCTGACTGAGAACTTCCTGTATACCAGCATCACAGTTCACGCACTTCCGTGGGTTCTCGTGAATACCTGACCGGTGATGTATACACTGTGTGACTCTTGTTTTCCAGACAGGATCTTGATATACAGCCCGGTCTTGGTCTGGAACTCACTATGTAGTTCAGCTTGACCTCAAACTCAAGAACCTCCTGCCTCAGCCTCCCAAGTGCTAGCGCTACAGACTTGGGCCACCATGCTGTGTGCTCATTTCGGTTCCCATTTTACAAAGGAGGAAGCAAAATCAGGGAGGTAAGCAGTTATCTTTGAGTCACATGGTTGAGACCTCTCCTGTTCTCTGGAGATGCCAGTACTGTGTTATTTATTATTCCCTGAACAAACATTGAGCACCCACCCTCTCTGTGCTAGGCACTGCTTAGATGGCAGAGACTCCACAGTGAGCAGGACTGGAGTTTTCCACCTAACACAAGCCATAGGGATGCCCACGGTGTTATCCTGGTTTNTTTTTTTTTTTTTAAGGGTTCTTGAAGCAAGGACATGTGCATTGAGCAGAAAAGAAACAAGCCTTTTGCTGACAGTGGTATTTATGACACCATGTTACTGACCTTTCCCCAGAAGGTAGAGGATTGACAGCTATTCCAAGTTCCTGTTTCCCCCAAGGTGTACACTGACATCCCAACCCCTGGTACCTAAGAGGGGACCTTATTTGGAAATATGATGGTTTCAGTGTAATTAAGTGAAGGCAAGGTGTGTGGGAACAGGAAGACTCATCTAATAGTAGGGTCCTCAGAAGAGAAGGGGCCAGACCACAGACCGCTCAGAAACTGGAGTGTGGCTGCAGCCATCAAAGAATGCCCTTGGCCACCAGCAAGTGGCAGAAGTGAAGACAGACATGGGAGAACCTCCTCTCTAGTTGCAGAGGGAACATGGTCTCCCCACACCTTGGTTTTGGATGTCTAAGCTAATTCTAAAGTCTCTGGCCACAATGGCCTCAAGCCCAAGCCAGTGACCTCAGGGTCACAATCCCTTGCCTTTTCTCTGACAGAGCAATTCCCAGCCTGGCTGACAAAGGTGTGTTCAACTGGCAGAAGCAGGGTAGACAGCAGGCAGGTGGGCCCAGGGTCCCAATACCTCACCTGCCAACCCTGGCTCTGCCAGGGTCTCTCCGCATTGCCAAAGCCTCATGTCAGTGATATATTGCCTGCTTGGTGCCTGGAGACGGATGAGGACAAAGGGAGAAACGGTGTCGTGCTAGTCCACCCAGCTGCGTCCAGGTGGCAGAGAGAGGCCATTCCTATGGTGATCCATGCCTATCTGGGCCTCTCGCTCAGCAATGTCCCCAAAGAGTGCCTTGATAGAGCTGTCACTGTAGCTGGATCAGCTGAGGGCTCCAGATTCAGGGAGGCAAGGGTGCTGCTTGGCTTAGGACATTCTAGCTGGGAAGAAATCAAGGGTCAAATCTACAAGCTGGGGGTGCACCAGGCCTTCTTGTGGGACTGTGAAGAAGATAGATGGACTGGCTCCTGCCATCCAGGAGCCCGGACATTCCAGAATGGCTGCTCTTTGTCTCAGAGACAGCATGATCAACACTTCTCTGACCCTTCTGCCCAACATTCCACTAGACACAAAGATGTGTTCATGTACTCCTCTACCCCCTCCCCCCAAAGTCAGTAAACTTCACCAGATAGGGGTCTGTGTGACACAGCCATCCTGTGTCTAACCCCAAATCTTCAATGCTCAGAGGCAGCACTGGCCCCGGCCACTGCACCTGCTGGCTGGAGAAGGGTGCACTTTGGGCAGCCAGAGAAGCTTCTGAAATAAATGCGTAGCCTTGCTGGTTGGGAGAAGAGGAGTAAGCAGTGAGGAAGGACCCTGTCTAGGACAGGAGCGAACTGTTGCCTGGGATATTGGACATGTTGAGTGGACAGTTGCCACGTGGGTGGCCTCCAGGTGTGGAGAAAGAGAATTCTCTAACATTCTCTAGGACTTGTTTTCCATAGGAACAGGTACCTGAGAAACGGGGTGAGAAATGGCATAGAATATGCTAATACTGGCATTAAGCTTTCTCTAAGTTCTGTTAGGCTCACCATGTCACAGCCCCGTCTCTCTAGATGTACAGCAATATTTTCCAAGGTGTCAAACCACTTTCCTTTTCCAATACTGTCCATTTCTCCTTCCTCCTTCCTTCCTTCCTTCCTTCCTTCCTTCCTTCCTTCCTTCCNNNNTTCCTTCCTTCCTTCCTTCCTTCCTTCCTTCCTTCCTTCCTTCCTCCTTTCTATTCATTATCCACTCATTATCAGACAAACCTTTAATGAACATCTCCATAGAGTCGAGTGTTGTTCTAGGGCCAGGCATATCGACTTTTTGACATTGCAATATGACATTGTCCCTTGCAAAGTTCATGCTTCAGAACCCTGAAATCAAGTTAGTTTTAAAAACCCCACAAAAGGATCATAACGTTTCCAGTATGTTTCCAATTTTGTGTTGTGCCACACGCATGGCTGTCTTCATCCACAGGTGACTACATGTGGCCCGTGGGCTGTGGTTAGATACACCTGTAGACACCAGGAACCTTAGCAGTGAGTCACCACGAAACCCATCTTTGCCAAATGTACGTCCTAGTGAGTAAGTACATTTCTTTCTTTTCCTTTCAATTCATTTTTTATCCCACCCCCTCCTGACCACTGATCAAACCACTAGTAGCTCAGTTTGCATCAGTTCAAGGATCTACATCCATCTGTTCATTCCAGAGCTGTCTACCAGGTATCCACTGGGCGCCATTCTGCAGCTGGACAGCTTGGGCATCTATCATCCGCCAGGTTACATCTTGGGTTAACAGCATTCTAAGGGAATTATTTCTTTCCTCCTCCCTTTTGTCTTCCTTGGTCCCCTTTAGGCACAGAAAAATCCTAGGAAACTCCTGGCTATTCTTAGATATTGTGACTGGAATCCAAAGGAAGCTGTAAGGGCTGCAATTAGCCCTTGTACTGAGCAATCTTGGAGCATCACCGAGGCCCTGACCTCCACTCTTCATTTCTTCCGCAGATTCTGGTTGCTCCTTTGATGACATTGGCCTCCTTTACACCTTTGGAGCCCAACAGACCATAGAGGGAGTCCTGTTCCTAAAAGAGCCATCCCTGCCTCAAACAGGAGCCATCTCTGCCTCACAGCAGACCTCAGAGGGAGCCCCATTCCCAACAGGACCCATCCCTGCCTCTAGGCTCAGTGCTCTAGACTCCAGCTGCCCCGCCAGCCGTCATTGCTTTAATTAACTCTGCCCGGATGCGCTGACTCACTCATAGGCTCTGGTGCCCCGCCTAGTTGCAGAGGACACCTCCTCAGACACAATTACATTTGAGGATGAAACATTTCCTCTGAGCAAAGAACAAGGCTGTGCAAGTCTGTTGTGTGAATGGGGATACTGGCGAGGTGGGGGGTGTCTTTTTGGAGATGACTCATGGGACAAACCTGGAGGTTTGTGACTTCCCGCCAACCTTGTATAGACCTAGTCCTTGGCCAGAGTCTCTCTTTGAGGGGAAAGAAGAAAATGTGTTCACTTCCTAGGCAAATGGGATTAATGTATTCATCACCATAGGGTGTGCCAGGCCCTGGCAGAAACAACTGCACTGTACTCAGAACCCCTTCAGCCTTGGCATCGCCTCAAACCTCCACAATCCATCACCTATATTTATTGGAGACCATTGATGTCCCTGGCCAGATGTGAAAGAAATAAAATGTGATCTTCCACTGTGAGTTTGAGGACAGAATCAAAGGTTCCTCTTTAGCTCCCTGTAATACACGGACTCTTAGTTCCTTTTGATACATCTGGAAGCTGACATTTAGAGATTGGCTGTTCTTTTAGAGGACCCAGGTTCAATTTCCAGCACCCACATGGCAGCTCACAACCATTTGTAATTCTAGAACACTGAGATCCAATGCTTGCTTCTAACTTCCACGGTCACCAGGCTCACAAGTGGTGCACAGACAAACATGTAAGACAGAACACACATATACATAAATTTTAAAAAATTTTTAAAGAAAAGAAATTGATTGAATCAGGATGGTTCAAGCATAGCACAAATAACCAGCAGGGAGTATTCTCTGCTAACTCACAGTAGTGGAATCTCTTTCTTGACTTACAATCTAAAGGCACAAGAGAAGAAAGTGTTATCTGTTATGTTTGTGATGAAATGGGCTTCGAGTATGGTGATATCCCATCATCCTCTAACCGTGGCCTTCTGCAGCTTATAGACCAACCGTGTCAAACTCCACAGGCTAGGTCCACCCTGAGCTTGAGAGAAATGCCAGCTATGTTTCCTTTGCTGATATTGAAGCAATGGCATGTGCATATTAATGACAGTTGTCTCAGGTTTGTGACACCTTGAATTGCTGCTATTAAGGGATACTGAACAAGAGAGAGATGGTGGGAGACATGGCAGGTGCTTACTTTAAAGCCACATTTTATGACATATAGGGACACCATCAATCCATCCATCCATCCATCCATCCATCCATCCATCCATCCATCCATCTATCCACCCACCCACTCTTCCATCCATCCATCCTCCCACCCATCCATCCTCCCACCCACCCATCCATCCATCCATCCATCCATCCATCCATCCATCCATCCATCCATCCATCCATCCATCCACCCATCTATCCAAATACTTACTGGAAGATGTAGGGACAACAGTGGACCAGATATGTGTAGTCTACACCTGTAGGAAACTCATATATGATACTATGGGTCTAATGCATATGACATAAAAGATAAGAGACTCTTAAAAGTCACTTTGCTAAACCAGCATATTCCTTACTACAGTAAATCTTATACAAGGATAGCTACTACTTCTCATCAAAGAAGTTTCTCTTTACTTTCAACGGAGACCATCACAGAAACACAGCTGGACACAATGTAGAGATCAATGGATTGTGGGGATCCCAGCCTCAATGACTACTTCTACGGCACAACTCCTGCATGTGTGGCTCAGGGGACATCTTGGAAGAGGGGACAGAAAGGCTATAAGAGTCAGAATACCAGGGGGTCTGCTATGAGTCAGTCTCTCCTAGGGTGGCTATATAAACTAGACCGGAGCAATGGCAATATCAAACGCATGCTAGTAGTGTGAAGGAGGAAAATTTCATAGGGCTCCACCTCTGCACAAAGAACTACAGGCAACTGATGACTGTCAGGAGAGGTAGAGTTGGCCTTTCCCAGGGATGAGCCTCTTTGTTGACTATCAATACAAAGTGGTCATCCCTGGGACCATAAACACACAAACAACAACAGACTCAGAAGGTTATATTTATGTGTTCATGCATACATATGCACACACATATATGTATATAACAATGACGATCACATAAAAAGAGATCATCCATTTGAGCTGGGGGCATGGAAGGGGTTGGAGGGAGGGTGCTTGGGAGGGACTGGAGGAAGGAAAGCAAAGGGAAAAGTGATGTAATTCTATTTTCATTAAAATGTATTTAAAAAGTTAGAGATTCTAGATGAAGAAGCAAATATCTAATAGGTCCCAAATAAGAAAATTGGATTTAGATTTCAGAAAGAGGTTAAAAATCTATCCTCGAAGCTTCTACATGGGCTAGGAATTGTTTGCCAAGGATCCTTAAGTTTCAGATAATCTTAATCTCAGGGTTTTGGATTGTAAGGGCCAAGCAGAGCTGGCTCTGGGTTCTTGCTTCTTCATGTACTATGTGTGCATACAGTGTTGGACAAATTGTTTAATCTTCCTGAGCCTTGAGTTGGTTCTCTATATACAAAGCAGAATGACACCAGGGGTTGAAGAAATAGTTCAGTCTGTACAGTATTTATGGTGCAGGCCTGGAGACCTGAAGCTCTCCAGCAGACATTGGCATGTGTCTCTCTTCCTAGTTCTGGGGAGGCAGAGACAGACAGCTCACTGGACAATAGCCTCACCCAGTTGGGAAACCTTGAGTTCAGTGAGAGACCCTGTCTCAAAAAGTAAGGTGAGAGCAATTGACAAAGACACCTAATTTTGACCTCTGGCCTGCATAGGCACAGGCACCCATCCCTATGAACACACACACATGCACACACATGCATGTACACGCACAGGGATGATATCATCGTTGGGCAAGTTAAGTGAGCCAGCTCAATATGACAGCAGTCAGTCGCTGTAACAGCTACATGAGACCAGTCAGCTGCCCAACTGAAACGGCTTACTTTGGCCCACGGTTTTGGAGGCTTCACTCCACGACACACTGGTCCTTTTTCCCTATGCCTGTAGTAAAACACACATCCTGGCAGAAATATGTGGCAGAATAAAAACACAAACTTCATGAGCAGGAAGCAAAAAAAGCAAGAGACAGGGATAAACCCATAAACCCCTTCCAGGGCACCCTCAAGTGACCTAAAGACCTGCCACCAGGCCCTAACTCTTAAGGGTTCCAGCACCATACATTAGCCCTAACCTGAGAACCAAACCTTTAGCCTGAGAAACAGTGGAAAACATTTCATGTCCAAATGATTGTACACAAGGCACACACTACTCTGGGCTGGCTGCTGTGTCTGCTTTCATGGTAATAGCTGACCTTTGGGCCTGCAAACAGTGTTTCACCCGAATTCACATTTCATATGCTCTCTTTCTCTACCCTGCCCCTACAAATTAATATTGTTATCATCCCATTTCACAGATGTGGAAACTAAGACCTAGAGGAGCTATAACTAGCACAGCCTTGCATGGGTAGTAAGGCCTCCCTGGGATTTGAAAACAAAACATGAATCGATTCCCACTGCCGGCTTCCATTGGCAGAGGTCTAGCTCTGTGCTTCTCCCGAAGCTCGCAGAAGCCACCCTAAGTTTGATGGGAAAAGAATGTAGCAGTCAATCACAGGGCAAGGCTGTGGGACAGTGATCAGCCCCTTGCCGGTTCCAATACTCTGGGGTAAGGAGAAAGCGGCAAGGACCTCCTCCCTTAGCTCCACAGAGGGACTGGGAGGTAGCTGCCTAGGCAGCGTCCTTGTGAGTGCATGCCCGTGAGTGTGCGCCAGGGCCGGGTTATTCACACACAGATGCTGGCCACAGTAAATAAGCCAGTGGGGCTTGATTCATGAGCTCTGACAGGAAATCTATAGCAAGTGGTGTCTATAATCCACACGCTGCGTCGCGGCAAAATGAAAGAACAACAGTCCAATTACGGGTCCCGGTTGATCCCAGGCATCCTCCTCAGCCCTGCAAGGCCTCAGCTGGGCTGGTCAGAGCCAGCCATCAGGGTTAGCTGGAGTGGGCCTCCCTGAGGCCTAGCCACAAGGAGCAAAGTCCCCAGATCAACCACCAAAGTACCTGGGCTGAGCCGAGGTGCTGCAGTCTGAGAGTCAGAGAGGAGGACAATGGAGCCCGCACCCACAGCTCCGTCAAGCCCCTGCCGGCTTCACCAGCTCTGAGCGGTGGGCCCCTGAAAGCCCAGTCCCGGGTAGATGAAGAACTCTGTGAACACCCATTCTTGTTTTCTTTTAAACAAGGGTGCTGCCCCTCCCGAGAGTCAGGGAAAGGCAGCCGGGGGCGGTTTCTAGGTCTAGTTTTCTGGATTTAGCAGAGGGCTAAGTTCTAGGTGACTCAATGATTAGGGATGCCAACTGCCCCTGCTCAGGATTCTCGGAAGCCCCTTTCCAGATAGTTCAGGAATTATGGGGGTGAGGGGGAGGGGTTCTTCAAACTGTTCCTATTAGTTCTGGTAACAGCCAGATCATGTAAAAAGCATACTAACAAATTCATGTCTACTCTAAGCATGCCATCACTAAAACCAGTCTTTGCAGACACCATAACTAAGTCCACGATGGGTTAGAGAGGGCCCCATGTACTGTAAGAAGAGGACATTTTTTCCCCTTCATTTTGAGACAGGATCTTCCTCTAAACTCCAGAGGCCAGGCTGCTCTGGAATGATGTCGCTCAGGCTGGGTTCAAACACCTGCCAATCCCCTACTCCGCTGCTAAGATTAGAGGCGCCTGCCACCAAACATGGCCGGAAAAGGAGACTTTGGACAGAGACACAGGCATGGGGGAGAAGGCCTGTAAAGATAGCTGCATAGACGGGAGAGACACAGCTCTAAGCCAGGGACCTCCAGGGGTTGCCAGCAAGTGCCAGAAGTGGGAGGGAGGCTTGGAACCTCTCTCACAGAGCCTTCCAGAGCTGCGAGAGAATCTCTTCCTCCGGGGTGAGCAACTAGTGACTGCTTGTGTGTACGATAGTATCAATTGACAACCTGATGGCCCTAGAATGTTCTAGCAGCTAGACCTCTAGGCATACCTGTAAGAAAGTTTCTGGACTGGACTAATTGAGGTAAGAAGATTCGCCCTAAGTGTGGGCAGCATTGTTCCATGGGCTGACACCTTGGACTGAATCCAAAGGAGAAAAGGAACTGAACACTGGCAATCTTTGCTCTCTGCTTCCTGGCGGTGTTTAAAGTCACACTCCTGCCACCAGGCCTTTCCTGCCGTGATGAACTGAAACTCAAACCGGGAGCCCAAATTAAACCCGTAAGTGGCTCTTGTCAGGTATTTTGTTACAGAAAATAATGTCACAGCAAAATAAAGCATACATCGTTACAGATTCTCACAGCACAGGTAGCAGGAGGATGT
Organism: Bramus lutescens; assembly: GCA_001685075.1. Lineage (NCBI taxonomy): Eukaryota > Metazoa > Chordata > Mammalia > Rodentia > Cricetidae > Bramus > Bramus lutescens. The sequence goes on from LOEQ01000009.1 coordinate 530,617, forward strand.
GAACTGAATGAATGGGGGCCTAAGTTCAGATTTTTGGCTCTGTCAGCTAAGCCTCCCTGGTCCTGTTCAAGTTACTCTCCATAGGGCTGTGATGGGGTTTAAATGCAAACCTTTAAGCCTGGCACAGTGGGTAAGACAGTTGCATACAAGTATGAAGACCTGAGTTCAAATCCCCTGAAGTCATGTAAAGGCAGGCATGGTAGTACACCTCTGTTATCTCAGTACCCTGGTGAGATGGGATGTGGAGACAGATGACTCCCTGGGCTCTCACGGGCCAGCTTGTTCAGCATATGCAAACAAGGGATCATATCTCAAACCAGGAGGAAGTAGAGGGCCAACACCTGGGATTGTCTTCTGATCTCCATGTGTGCTCCATGGCATATATGCTCCCCCATTCTCTCTCTCTCTCTCTACACACACACACACACACACACACACACACACAGCAATAAAATAAATGCAACCCTTTAATCACTATGAGCTTTTGAACGTGTCAAGTGTGCCAGGTACTCCTATGTCCTTCACACAAACTGAGTGAGTTTCATCCTCAGACCAAAACTTCTGAAGTAGGTCCTGTTACCAATCCCATTTTACAGATAGGAAAACCAAGCTCAAAAAAGATGTGGAACATGTCCAAAGCCACACAGCTAGTGAGCAGTGCAGCTACCATTCAGATCTCAGTCATCAAATCCCAAAACCCCATTCCATTTTGACTGTGCTTAAAGCCATTAATGAAGCCGGGTGTGGAGGCACATGCCTGGAATCCCACTACTCGGGAGGCAGAGGTGGAAAGACTGCTGTGAGTTTAAGGCTAATCAGGATGTAAATGGGGAACCTGTTTAAACAAAACAAATAAAACCCCCAAAACTCAGAACATTAAAAAATCATTAATGACATCACATGGGCCATCAAAGTAAATGAAAATTCCTTACTGTGACCTTGCCTAGTTTCTTGCTGACCAAACTGTTGGTATGTCCAACCTTCAGCCCACGGGCCACATACCACTGTATAAATGCAGCCTAACATATGATCATACACCATGGGCTAGGCATGGTGGGTAACACATGCTCTTAATCCCAGCATGCAGGAGGCAGAGGTAGGTGAATCTCTGTGAGTTCAAGACCAGTTTGTTCTACAGAGTGAGTTCTAGGACAGTCAGGACTACGTAGAATGTCCAGAGAAACCAAACAAAAGCAAAACAAACAAACAAAATATTACACCACTAACAAAACAAAAAGTTAGGACATTGTGAGACTTTGGGGATGCCTTTTTAAGTAATTTGATTATGTCTTCCTTGAGTGCACATGACAATGTCATGTCACCATGTCAAAAGGTTGAACATTCCTGTAAGTGCCTAGCTGCGCTTATATACTTTAACGGAGAAATGGAGTATAATTTCTGTCCCCTTGAATGTAGACCAGCCTTAGGGACCAGCTCAGTCAGCTGAATCAGGGGAGGCCCCGCATACAGTCTCCAAGGTCCGGTCAGAAAAAGAAACATGCAGATGACAACACTGAATGCTGGAACAACCACCGTGGCGTGGGGAGAGGCCAAGGTAGAGAACCAGGGCTCCTGGGTGAGCCTCCTCTCTGGAGCCTCTGGTCCATGACTACCATCATATGAGCGAGCACTGAGCTAGCCCTGGCCAAACCACCCAGACAGACGCCATGACTAGCAGCTGAGACCAACTCTCACAGAACCCGATTGGTTTTTGCTGTTTTAAGACATTACATTTTGGGGGAGTTGATTATGTTTGTTGGATTAGAATCCAGAGAGCCTGGCTTCATCCAGTTTGCAATGACCTTCTGGTCTCATCCTTGACTTCCTCAGTCACTGCCTGCTGGAACGTATGTGCTTTGAAAGCGGGAAGGTAGCAGAAGCATTTTCTTGATTAACGAATAAATAAATCAATAACCAAGGCAGTTACTGTTTGTTGTGATTCTACCAGGAACCGTATCAGGAAATACACTTGGCGAAAGACATATACCCAACACTCTGGGACATGATACACTTCCCATTTTATGGACAAGAAAAGCAAAGCTTACATGGACAGAATTCAGGCTCCACTCTAGCTCCACAGATCGCATGCCCCGTGAGGCTTCCCTTCCCCTCGCTTGGCTTGTCTGAAGGCCTCATTTGGGTCAGAGGAGCCGAACCCACGGCAGCTTCACGGGAAGGTTTTCTATGCCCTAAGTCTCAGGTGAGGGCCACTCTCATTGACCAGTTGTAGTCCCCTTGTCTGGGTGTGGTCAGGGACTCAGCAGGCGTTACTCACAGGGTTTTCTCAGGACTCTGGTTGAGCTACACTGACCTCCGACCATCATGCATGTTATTCCTGCTTCCCAAACGATTGTTGTCTGATCTAGACAGCCAGAGGGGAGAGGGCAGCTCCTTCCAGGAAGGCTGACTGACCCTAGGGCCTGGAGTCAGTCCTGCCTTCCTGCAAACACTCCCTGACGGAGCCCTTCACTGTCTCCAGTAAAGTCTGCAATGATGGCTCCATGTCCTCATATATGCTAGGGTCTCTGAGATGGGACAGCTCCTCACCAACACTGCATAGCGTCCCTGTGTGACTGGCATTCTGAAACTCTACCTAGGGGTTGCCATCAGGTCAGACACCCCTGTTCAATCTCCTGGACACATGACCTCTTGCCTCGCAGAGTTGCCCTACAGCCCTCAACTTTTTGAGCACAGGATGCAAGCATCCACTTCTTGCAGAAAGATTCAGCCTGCTAAAGCTGTCAGAACTTCTGAGAATTCTCCTATAGGGCCACCCCTGGCTGTCCCTCAGGCCACGGTGCCTAGCTTTACTCTCTTCTCTGATTGGTAGTTTAATCCACAGTGATCTTAGCTCTCCCCAACACCACCCTGAGCTGGGTGCTGATATTGGCTCTAGCAGCCTTCCAACTGCTCTCTAAGTGAGAAGTCACTACTCTGTCCATTGTGTGAAGAGCCAGAGCTAACTCTTGCTTCTCCCCCACAGAGAACCACAGAGCTCACCAGCATGAGTACTCCAGAGTCCAGTGCACTGAGGACTAGCAAGCCAGTTCTCAAGAAAAATCTTGTCACCCAGAGTCTGGAAACAAGGACTCAGGGTGTCAGGAAAGCCAGCCAGAACCAGGTGGGCCTTTGGAGAAGGTGGCAACCATTTGCTGGAGGTCCAGGGAGAAGGGAGTTGACCTTTGTTTGGTTTCTGTTCTTTGAGGTGGTGGTTACCTCAGCTCTGGATTCTCCTGCCTGAATTTAAAGGATTGAGTTACTTTGAAGGTGACTGAAGAGTGGTGGCTCGTGGAGCAGGAGACACAGCCCCAGGCTGAGAGCTAGAGAGTTGAAATACCTTTCCTGAGAATGCAATAAGGACCATTCAGACTTCTGTTGAGAGCCACCAAAATTGGGGAAAGGACCCCCATATGCAGGAGGCACTGCTCCCATAGGGAGAGCAGAGCAAGGAGAAATTGCACACTTAGGGGCTAGGCCACCGATTACAGTGGGGTCAATGCAGCCTGCCTTGATGAACCTTCAGGGCAGTCATGGGAGACTGGGCTGAGTCTAGGCAGTTCATGTGTCCACTGTCCATGCCTGAGGAGGACGTGATGGACTCATTCAGCTCTGGAAGAACCCGAGACCCAACTGACCTCAGTTCCTCACAGTGGCGAGGACAGGCATCCTAATTCAGGCCCCTGCAGGGAACACATGTTAAGGGCCTTAGCCCAAGACAATGTGCCCGCCTGCTGCTCTGGGTCTGGCCTGTGATCCCCAATCCTGTGGTTCCTAGTTCTTTGTCAACACTATAGGGAAGAGTTACCCCAGAAAAGTAGGAGACGCCCTTGTCATTAGTCTTGATTGTTTATCGGAATGGCTCCCCTTTCCCTAATGCTATTCCCTAAACAGAGGGAGGTAGGGCAGGGTACACGTGCTTGCACGTATATCATTCCTTCACATGCACGCACTCACGTACATGTACGCATGCGCAGAGGCTGGAGATCAACTTTAGCTGTCGCCCATCTTGTCTTTTTAGACAAGCTCTCTCTCTAGTACCTGAGGCCTACTGATTAGGCTAGGGGAGCTGGCCAGCAAGCCCAGGAACTTTCTTGTGTCCGCTTCTCCAGTGCCGGGATTACAAGTATGTGCCTTAATGCCTGACTCTTTAGGTGTGTTCTAGGGCTCAAACTCAGATTCTCATGCTTGTATGGCATTATTCCATTTGGTGGGGAAGGCAGTTGAGCGCAGAGAGGTTAGGACACTTTCCTGAGGTCACACAAGCTGGTCGATATGGAGATTATAATTATAATTATAATATATATTTACATACCTCTACCACAGGATATACCCGCAACCTTAATCCCTCATATTGCAACTCACGGAAAGATCTTATTAGCATTTTTATCCTTTGCTGTTAAAGATAAGGAAATGAAGGCACATCTTTAAGAGTTTCCTGAAAGCTACGTGTGTCTTGTCGGGGGCATGGTTGAAGGCTGGGGAGGTGATCCTCACACCTGCTTAGATGCCAGTCTGGCCATTCTTCAACTTTGTCCCTGCAATCATTCTGAAGGGTATTATCTGAGGCTGCATCCCTGTCTCTGGGCATTTGGGTGACAGCAATTTGGTCCAGGTTGTCTTGGAAGGCCATTCTCCTTGGGCAAATGGCCATCTTCAGCCCCACTGTCCTTTCTCCGCCTCCCACATCCCCCCACCCTCCCCACCCTCTGCGTGCTCCCCAATTGTTATCTGTCAGTACACAGTAATTAGAGATGTGGCATGCTTGATAAAGATTGCTGCCTGCCCCAAGATGGAGCTGCCCTCTCGGACGTGTCTAATTAAAGTCCTGATTGATAAGATGAAGAAATCCCACCCGGATGGATGAGTGCCGGCCTCCCCCACCCCTGTGCCTCAGCCTCCTCATTACGGGTGACGAGGGAGAGAGATATAAAGGACCCCAGGAAATGCTGCTACGAAACGATCAATATGTCCTTTTGTGCAACGTGACAGGGCACGTGGCTCAGTCTTTTGAACCATTCCAGGAACCACAGGGGCGTACAGCTGGGATGGCCCCTTGCTCCAGGCTGGCAGGGTGGGGGCTGCGCTTTTGCTGTAGTTAGTCTGCTCAGGGCCCGAAGGCCTCAAGTGAGGGCTGATGGCCTCTTTCATAGGCCACCCACTCTGAGTAGTGATGGCAGAGTGTCCAGAAGAACAGCTATGTGGGCACAGCTGACACTTGTTCAGACACCATGAACCATACTTCCCTGAGCAGCTGAAACAGGGTACCCAAGGGTGCACAATCAAGGTGGTGCTGGCCTCCCCACGAGGATACTATGTGCCTTATAAACATGCCACTATTTCCTATTTCGTTCTGTGAAGGTCAGAAAGCCTTGCCTGAGATGTTGCCCTGTGGCTGAGGGGAATACACAAACAGGTGAGTTCAAGGGCTCATCTTTGCTGAGTAACTGGTAAGTGTGACTTGAGTATGTTGGGAGCTTATCCCAGCTCTCCTTAAAACCCTCCTAGTGCCAACAGGAGCAGTAGGTGGTCTGTTTAGTACTGGCCACCTTCAGAAGCCAAGGAGCCGAGGTGCCAGGGTGCTCAGTGCATGCCCACCCTGCTGGAGCCGGGGGTTTGCTAGAATACCACATTGCTGTACCAGCTAATAAATAGAAGTAATTTGATTAGTTTTCTCTAACTGATGATAAGATCCTGACAAACCCTTTTTAATGCGTTTCTGGAGCAGGATGAAATTGTTTCATTCTGAGAGCAGGCCCCCCCGGGAGTTGCCTTGAAGCTCCTTTAGCGAGAGGTAAAAATATGCCAATCATTAATGAGGGGAGAATTACGGAGACTTTAATGCAATCAGAAAGAGGAGCCCCGAGGCAGCTTGGGAATAAAATCTGCCCTTAAATCAGAGAGAGGCAGTGGTAGGAAAGCAGGAGGAGACAACAGAAGCTTGCTCAGAAAGCTGAGGCTCCAGGCCCTCCAGGCAGAATGGCCTTAGCTGTATGGCTTAAGTCTCCACAAGATCTTACTCACAGTAGGGACTCCCACCACCCAGGAATAAGATGTAACCAAATGAGGCAGTGTTTATTGAGAGTGCCCTCCCCTTACAGTTCCCCTCAGAACAAGAAGAGGCTCTCATAAGTTCCTAGGAAAGTCAATGACTGGTATACCTCCTTCCAGGGACAACCATGGAAACACAAGCACCAAGAAACTCTGTACTGGAGCCAAGAGAGATCATTTTGCCTGGTTGTGGTGACACACACCTGTAAGCCCAGCGTTCAACACAGAGGCTGAGGCAGGAGGATCACAGGTTCAAGGCCAGCCTGGGTTACATAGTGAGGTCATGTCTAAGACACTGCAAAGAAAGAGAAAGGGATGAGAGAGGGAATGAGGGAGGGAGGGAGGGAGGGAGGGAGGGAAGGGAAGGGAAGGGAAGGAAGGAAGGAAGGAAGGAAGGAAGGAAGGAAGGAAGGAAGGAAGGATCCTATCACCTGTAAGACATCCCAGTGACAGTTTCAGTACTAATCTAATACCTTCTTCCCTTCAGGAATGAGCTTCCTTCATTGGCCCCTATCACCCATTCTCTAGAAAGTTCTACAGCTTCAGCCCCTAGTACCACAAAAGAAAAGAGAGGCCACGAGAGCGATTGGACTCTTGTGTTTAGGAGATGTGTGTGGCTGCAGGCATGGGGGTGGGGTAGCAAAAACAGAAACACCTACCACTGAATGTCCTTAATGCCTTGTCTATAACACTGGGGGACCCTAAACTGACCAGGGCAGCTGGAGAGCTCCCTCTTCTACAGTTAGATGTCCACTCTGGCTTCCTCTCTTTGTGGAAACAGGATGCCCCAGGACCCACAGGGTTAGGCCACCTCTATGGATGGGATCAGAAGGTCGCTCCCACACCTGCCCCTCCATGCTCACTCAATGCTCACTGTATTCCAGCTGATCGCCTCCTGGCTACACTGGGCTCCTTCTCACTTCAGGACCTTGGTGCCTTCTTTGTCTTCCTTCTTCTTGAGGTGCTCAGATGTGGGGTGACTCCCTCACCTCCTTCAGGGCAGTGAAGCAGCGTGAGTGGCTTCCTGACCCTCAAGTTCATCTCCTATCTATTGCGCTTACCTACACTAAATACACCCACCACCTCAGGGCTTCTCACGTTAACAGAAGGCACAGGGTAGTGGAGATGGAGGTTTGTTCGCTGTGAAATCCTCCGCACCCAGAACACTGTGCACATCTGTTGTACTGAATGAGGGAGTTGAGGCCTAGAGGAGCCCCGAGGCCAACTCATCTTAACTTCCTCTCCCACTGTCACTGGGGTGGCTGGAGGAGGGGGTGGGATGGGGAGTGTTCAGATTTAGAAGTCATAGGGACGCACCAGGTGTGGAGCAGTGGCAGGGAACTACAGGCTGAGAGTCCTGGAACAAGATGCAGAGTCAAGGGCATGGGCTTCTTTGAGTGGCCCTCCAAGACCAGCCAGCTGCCATTCAGATTCTGCTGAGCCTTGGAGAATGGTACTCGGGAGTTACCCAGATGAGGGGTGTCCCTGTGCCTGCAAGCCAGGCCCTTCCTTCTGCAGAACCATAAGAGACGGATAAGAAAAACCTCTGTCTGACCTGCTTTCTGGATGATCAAGAGGTGGCCACCAATTGGCACGGGGTCACAGGGCACACATCACAGGGCCAGCCTGTCTGGGTTTACACCCCAGCTTTGCCGATGATGCGCTGTGCAACCTTGGAGTCAGTGACTTAACATCTCACGCCTCCTTCTTGGCCTCTTTGATAAAATGGGTTGAGCAATAAAAACAAATTGAAGGGGTTGCTGAAGTTAAGATTGTATTAGTGGTGTCAGTCAGGCGCACAGTGCCTGCCACACGAGGGGCATTTATAATGCTCAGCACTAAGGTTATTAGTTATGATGAGTCAGGACGAGAAACCCCTCAGCAGGAACCAGGTAAAAGCCTAACTTGGGAGTCAGTCTCGCAAATGCAAGCCAGGGTGTGTGTGTGGCAGTCAGAGAACAGTCAACTGGAAACCCACGGCCAGTGGACAATTATTGAGCACCCAAGATGCGCAAGGCACAGGGAGGCTGTGAGAAGGGACAAGGGGCACTGTTGTTTAATCTTCTCCACCTAACTGACTGCTTGGCAAAGGCAGCCATCCTGCTTATCCATCTTCTTAGCCATTTCACCCACAATCCCTGGCGCCCGGCACATAGAACAACATAGGTCATTCACAAATATTGGCTGAGTTAATGACAAGCACATTATACCCACCGACCGGTTTCTCTAGCCACCTCCTCCAGCTCTTCCCATAGGTGAGACAGTTTCTGGACACTGCCTGCTAGTCTTCTCTACTAGACTGCACTGGTCAGTTCCTGCCTGCACCCCGCTCCAGGCAGGCCACCCAGAAGGTTCTGGTATGTTCAGATCCAGGAGGTAGGAAGATGAACTCTGGCTTCATAGGATGCTGGGGCAGGGTCTGGTGTAACCTCCATGCTCGCAGGCCCCTCCCCACTCTGGCTTTCAGGCCTGTGGGTAACCAGGGATATCCTGCGGATCTGATTGGAGTTCTGCATCCCAGTGATCACCATCCTCACCCCATGGCATGCAGGATTTTCTTTTTCTTCAATCCAGAAAGGAGTTACAGCTCCAGAAAAAGTCTTGCTCAGAGAGACAGAGACAGAGAGACAGACAGAGAGAGACAGGAGAGAGAGAGAGAGAGAGAGAGAGAGAGAATCAGAGAGACAGAACCAGAGAGACAGAGGGACAGAGATGCAGGGAAGTGGAGGCCTATGCATCGCACTGTCCTGATGCTGGAGGGCTTACCCCTCTCACAAGCAGACGGGGAGGGGGGAGAGGGCAGGAGGGGGTAGCCAGCAGGGGCTGCCTTGCTGCAAATGGCTCCCTTTGTCATTCTGTTTTGTTATGATTAAAAATGCATGTCGCAGGCGAGGCCCTGGAGTGGAACCCGGTTGAAAATTGAATCATTAATATTCCCCTGCAGCTGATGCCCGGTGCTTCTCATGCAGCTGGGAGCCAGAGGCCAGCATGCAACAGTTTCAAGTCCTGGCAAGGGAGGGAGACACAGTATGCACCAGCCCCTCCCCCAGACCCCTTGCCCAATCTTTTGGGATGGAAACAGGTGTCAGGCAAAGGCTCTCTGAACTTTTCTTGATCTCTGGCTCAGCTCAGGTCTAGAAAGGAAGCCAAGTTCTTAGGGGCTAGCAGTGCTCAGCCTGGTATCTTTGCCCTCCTGACTCCCAACCTGCCCCTCTGACCTTTCTCTCCCTGTTTGCTTTTTTTTTTTTTTACCTTGACTGTTCTTTCTTCAAGGTAATTGCAATAGTATTTTTATTTTTTTTAAACTTCTTATTAATTAGACAACAACCTTTGCCCGCCAGTTGCTATTTGAGCACCGTTATGTCTATGAATTGAAGTAATTTTCTTGAGCTGACCAGGGTGTGTGACTTCTCCTACAGGTTCATTATACAGATAGGAAAGGGGAGGCACTGAGAACCTTGACAACCCAGTCAGGGCCACCCATCCACTAAGTGGCTCTAGTGTTTGTGTTTCTCATCTCTGGATTCACACATGTGGCTAGTGGGGGCTTGGGTTGTTGCTTGTTTGCAGAGAGGGTGACGGGAGTGTCAACTACAGAGCAGATTGCAAAGGCTTGGGTCACCAAGAAGAAGGCAGAGTAGTTCAGTGCAAGTTCTTATTTTTATAGGCGAGATGTGGGAATGATCTTTATTTGATCTTTTGGGTTAAATAGAATATATCATGAAGAAGCATGGTTGTAGGAGTTGAGAACCACGCACAGGGCCCTTGTAGTGGCTTGTGTTGTATTTGTTTCTGCAGCGATGGTCTCACCCATCGCAGTCTTGACTTGGGTTTTTTCCTTATCTCTCAGCTTGAAACTTGAAAGTCACTTCTCTGAGAAGACTTCTCCAGCCCCAGAAAAGCTCTCTGCCACCATACCACGGGTTGGTGCAGGAACACAGTCTCGCATCAGACATGGATGGATGCGTCCACAGGCTTTGGTAGCCTTTGGGCAGGAGTAGAGCTGGGAGTGGAACTGGCTGTTTGGATGACCTCACTCTTTTGTTTTTGTTTTGTGTTTCCAGACAGGGTTTCTCTGTGTAGCCCTGGCTGTCCTGGAACTGGATCTATTATAGACCAGGCTGGGCTCGAACTTGGAGATCCACCTGCCTCTGTCTCTCAAGTGCTGGGATTAAAGGTGTTCACTGCTACCGCCCTCCTTGGATCTCTGTACTCTTAAGCCAGGATGACAGCCACTCACCAAAGCCACAATATCCACAGAAGATGATCATTGAAAGGGCTGAGCCTCAAGTCTACCAAACTCCTACATGAGCCAGACCAAGTCTAGAGTATGAGATTGCAGAGCCAGGCATGCGTCTGGGGTCCACGGTCTGCTGCAAGGCCTTCCTCACAGACCAAACAGGAAGAGAGCGGACTGAGGAGAAGCACCCTAGACCTCCCTGTTGGGGAGAAAGCTGTGCTTCAAGACAGATTCTCCAAGGTAGTCCCCTGTGCATGGCAGGCTGCTGCTCACCCCACACCCAGTGCTGTGCAATCAGAAAAGGGTTCAAGCAGCCAGGTGAGCTGCTGTACCCGAGTGCACCTGACATCCAACCCTCGGAATGAAGAGGCAGGAGAATCAGGTCTCAGACCATTCATGGCTGCATAGCAAATTTGAGACCAACTTGGGGTTATAAGAGACCCTGTCTCACAAAACAAACAAGCAAACAAATACCACCATGAACAACAATGACAGAGACCAAGGAGGGGCACGCTCTGTAAAGTGCTTACCTTACAAGCATGAGGACCCGAATTCAGATCCCTGGGACTTACATAAAAACAAAAGCCACGCTCGGTGGTCTATGTGTGTTACCCCAATGCTGGGGAGGCAGAGACAGGAATTCTATCCTATCCTGCTCTAGCCAATCAGTGAGCTCCAGGGTCAGCAAGCGATCCTGTCTCAAGGCAAATGGACAGCAATTGAGGAAGATGCCCTCTGCGAAGGTCTCTGGCTTCTACATGTACATCCACCCACCTTCCCACACACAGAGAGAGAGAGAGAGAGAGAGAGAGAGAGTTTACCCTCCCTGTTCCACTTCACAGGTGGGCTGAATACAGGCAAAGGAGGGGACGCTCTGGTACTCCCCCCCTACTCCCCCCTCCCGCATTTCCTCCTTTTTGTGGTGCTGAGGCTGAGCAAGGCACCACCATGGAGCTGCACTCGCATCTTTAAACACAGGGGCTAAGGTAGTAGAAGCTCACTATTAATCAGTCTGTGCTGTGCGTGTCACAGGTGTGATCTCATGGAGGCAGCTACCCTTACTGAGCCCATGTGACAGAGGAGGAAACCGAGGCACAAAGTGATGATCATAAAAGAATCAGGTTTTGACCTCAGGTCTTCTAAGCCCTGAGCCACAGTCTGAAACATGAACTGGTTCCCATCCAGCAAGGCCAGAGGGGTGTTCAGAAGACCAAGGAAGACCAGCAGCCATGACCGGACCACAGTAACCACTTTGGCTGTCCGGTAGGCATCGGTGCTAAAGTCTGGGCTAGCAAGGCCAGACTGACTGACCCCCGAAACTGAGGACTGACCTGGCAC
>LOEQ01000009.1:543344-556746 GCA_001685075.1 Bramus lutescens
ATCCCTAGCCGCTGCTCGGCTCCCTCATAAAGACGGGCTTTTGGGGCCGCTTTGTGCTTTGATTGGAAATGAAGAGATTGCTAATTAGGGAACACCTGCTGGGACCCGGGCTGGTAGGAACAGAGGCAGGACCAGGATGGACTGAGCGGCCATTGCAGGCAGGTGTAATGTGTATGAGTGTGTATGTGCAAGCGATGTGCCTGGTCATGTGTGCCCACAGGGTGCGGGGGGGGGTGAGAGGGAGAGAGTCTGCAAGGAGCAGACACCTCCATGATTTAATCCAACTCCTGGGCCACCGCCCCTGGAAGCCATAAACAAAACCCAGACAGTTTATGGTGCTTTTCACCTTTTAAAGGATGCTAATTTGTTTATGGGTGGCTGTAATTCTGCCTGTGTTTGCATAGGTCAGCTCTGGCTGGGAGGTGCAGTCCACAGCCCTTTCCAACTGGGCTCAGCAGCATCAGTTGTGCCATGGGCGGAGCCTGCCAGCTCTCTGTGGAAAGACAGGTGGGAAACAGGCGCACAGAGGTACCCTGCTCGCCTGGTGATGGGGATGGGGGTGAGAGCTCAAAGGGCAGCTAGACCTGACATTGGCTTTATCCAGTTCTCCAGACCTTGCTTTTCTTTGCAAATTTTATTTATCATCACCCTGTGTGTTTGGGGGTGCATGTGTGCTGTGGTACATATGTTGAGGCAGAGGACAACTTGGTGGATTTGGTTCTCTCCTTCTACCTTTACATTGGTTTGGGGGGTTGAACTCAGGTAGTTTAGCTTGCGTGGACTCCTGGGACAACTTTATCTAGCTGCTTCCTTTCTCTTCCCTCTATCTCCCTGTACCACAGTGGACTAAGACACATGATGGCACACGCACACCTGCCTCCATGGAGTAATGACTAAAATACATACTTAGCACCCAGTACCCTAAAATACATACTCAGCCCCCAGCACCCTCAAATACATACCCAGCACTCTGTAGCTTACCCCAGGAAGACATAAAACTCCTCAAATTCCTTTCTTGACATTAATGCCACTAGACTGAGGCTGCTCTGACCCTGGCCTCAATTTTCCCACCTGTAAAATGGGAATTTTCTTTACTTATTGGGGGCTCTCCTCTGCAGCTCAAAAGTTCTGATTCTGCAGTGTTACTCAGGGTTTGGGTTCCTTGTGTCAGAAAGTAGCCATCAGCGTAGGATTTGAGTGTGGCCTTGGCTTAGATTCCAGTGGCAACTCAGGAGCCACTGCAGCCTGAGACTGGCCACTGAATTCTACTGGGCCTTGCCTTTCTCATCTGTCACATGGGAGGGGGTGACTCCAGAATCTTGAGTTGCTGAGCACGGGCAGGGAGAGGAAGAGAAGGACCAGAGCTTGGTTTGTAGTGTGTGCTCAGGGGAGGGGCTGCCTTCTGCCCCCTGCTCATCACCACCGTCACCCACCACGGCATCATTACAGCTAGACACTGTTGTACAGAGGTAGCTAGAAAACTCAGTCAGTGACCTTTCAGTACAGTCCAGCAAGGCCTGCTTCCCCAGCTCCTGTCCATCCCACCTTGACTTGCGTAAGCATAGACAAGTCTTGAGAAGCTTCCAGATGGTTCTGTGGGAAATGGAAAAGCTGGTGGAGGCCTAGGAAGCAGAGGCTAGGCTCACCTTTCCTCCACACAGGGGTCCAGTGCTCTTATAATCCATGAACTTGAGCCATGATGCTATGGGAAGAGCAGAGCTCTGGGCCAACCAGAGCATCCCCCTGCCTCAGGGCCCGTTGTCTTTAGACCTCCCATGGACTGGCTTAGAAGACCCCAGGAGTAGATGAGAAAGCCGGTGCAAGGCGTAATGGAGTGAGCTCCCCAGTGACAATAAACTAATAAGCATCACCCCAATCTGCCCAAGGCTACAGTCAGGGCTTTCCCCGTCCATGGTACAGGCAGTGGCCACCTGGTTCCCATGGACCACAGGCTCCATCAGCATGTACTCATGGTGTCTTAAATTTTCTTGCTAATTTTGGCAGTGGGAGCACAGGGGAAGTATCAGAGACACCTATGTGGGTAGACAAGAGGCTGCTGAGCAGGCCTCTGGCTGACACACAGAGTAAACACATGTTTCACACACACACACACCGAGCCTCTGGGGTATGAATTTGAGCAGTTGAGAACAGGTGCATAGGTACATGTGGCATCCTGGGTACATGCACTAAATGTCCTCTGCAGAGAAGGGTAGGTGGGGTATCTTAATGCGATAGAGAGGTTTGGATTAGGATACAGCAGGGAGTACGGCTCCAGTCCGAGGATGGTGAGAGAGAGACTGAGGAGTTCAGGCAGGAAGAAGTTTCAAGCCCCCGGGGACTGAGATGAGCTGGACCACTTTGAGTCACTGAGCCAGCCTGCCCTCATGGACTCACCTCTGCCCTCCTCCACAGTACCCCAAGAACTGGGTATCCATGACCACAGTTCAGTTATGAGAGCATTGCTACCAAGGGAACTAGATTTGAGCTTGAAACTTGCCTCTGCTATTTCCTGGGCCTTATCATCCTCTGTGCTGGGAAACATCTGTGTCCTTGTGGTATATGGGAGAAGCCACTCATTTCGAGAAACTGCATGGAGATGAGGGTTAATAACACACAAGGAACACCATCTAACACAGTTCTTTGCAATCTGAGGTCCCTTGCCTGTGTGCTTGCCCTCCATACACACACTCTCCACCTTGTCCCTTGAGGCAGCCAGATGGGCTGCAGACAGCTGAAGCAAGCCTGACCTCTCCCCTCCAGGCTTGCAGCCATCGACGTTCCGGAAATACAAGGAGGCGAGTGACTCCATCTTACACGGGGACCAGGAGAGCTCTATCCCTGGCAAACCTGAAGAGTGACAGACATTCAGATTCTCCAGGGGCCCACGTGGATGCTGAAGGAGAGAGGCCATGCTAGGGCACATCCCGTCCTCCCTCCCAGGGTAGATGCCGTTGGAGCGCCACTCAGCTGCTTTGCCTACAGCGCTTCCTCTCCATCTGAAATCAGGAGTGTCCACTTGGTCCAGATGAGCCTCGTGGTTCTGTCCTCCACTAGAGCAACTGTAATCTGACCACTGGCTGATTAGGGGGTGGAACCAGCCCATCTCCACTCCTCAAGATGGGAAGTTCCACAGAGAGGTCCTTCAGGACAGGTCGAACCACAGCTAAATCCATGCTTTGGTTTGGGGGCAACCACCCCCCCTTCTTTCTACCCTATGCTTCCCAGGTTCCTCCAGAAACCAGTCTCTAATTACATCTCTCTGATAGAACACCTATCAGTCTCTGCTCTGGGGAACTTGACCTAAGACCCTCACCTCCCCAAGCTCCTTAGAACCTTCTCCGAATAGCAGGGACAGTAGAGCCCACCAAGGTGTATTTGTTCAGACAAATCTGGCAGAGATCCCGATTCGCTTGGAGTCCTCAGAGCTCACTGTGGGTCCAGAATGTCGGAGAATTCTTCTGCTTTCCCCTGGTGTGCTCCGGGCTGGAGAACTGGAGCCTAGGGCCAGGTGCGCAGTGGAGAAGCCATCGAAGCCTGTAGCTTACTTTGATAACCTGTTGCTTTACAGGTTGGCGTTGGCAGGCATCATAGGCACAGTAGTGTCACCATGCCCCACACCCCTGCTGGAACAGTTTTAGTAAGCTCCCTACAAAAAGTGAGACCAGGGTTGGGATCTTGAAAGAACACTAGAGAACCAGGCGAAGTACCCCCGGTGGAAAGAGAAAAGGCTGGGGACATAAAGTCTCCACTGGACTGTCCAGGTCTCCTCATTGGTCCTCCTGAGGTTCTCAATGTGACACTTCCGCTTAGGGAGAAGGGGCAGGTGCCAAACACAGATTTGCCCCTGCATCCATGCAGGTTCCGTCAGATGTCCCCCCGCCCTGACACTCTTCTAGGAGGAAGGGTTTCGGCTGTGAGTACCTCTGGAGAGAAAAGGAAGGCAGAACAATAGGAACCCAGTGGACTCTCATCTGTGGAAGGTCAGACACAGAGGACACTTTGTCCCAAATGGTGAGCACATGTTGGACTCCATCCAAAGAGGGAAGATAGTCTGACTCGCCTTGGGAATGTGATTAGCATCTTGAGAGCCAAGGTGGGCAGATCAAGAGGAGATCAAGGTCACGCGGAGGGTAAGGGGTCCAGCTGCAGGTGCTGTGGCCTTGGCAAGAGACAGCCCCACTCCCTCCCTTCATAAGAAAGCCTGGTAGGGGGCTAAAGCAGAGACTGCCCACACAGAGGGGAAAGAGACAGTACCCAGAGAAGGAAGGGAGATTGTCCCCATGGAAGAAGGTCTCAGAGGGAGGCATGCCGGTATTCCTACCAGGAAAGATGATGCCACACCAGGTTCAAGTTTTGGGAACAGTCAAATGTGAAAAAAAAAGCATGGTGGGAAAAACAGGAGACGCGAAGGGGAGAGTGTTGCCTGTAGATGACTGCAGGAGGGTGTAAGGTCTCACATGGGGATGAGAAGGAGTGGGAAGGCGTGCACACCGCAGAGCAGGCAATGATGGGCATGTGGTGCTACGACAGTGCTACCATGCTGGCACTAGCTAAATCCTCCAGTGCAACTCACAGATTGGGTCTGCATTTTCTCAGCATGCCTACCTGCTGCTCAATGGAGACAGTGCAAACTGCTTTCAGGGGTGGAGAGATGGCGCAGTCAGCAAAGTGCTTACAAACACAAGGTCTTGAGTTTGATTCCCCAAAACCCATGTAAAAAAGCTGGGTATGGTGACTTGAACTCACAGTTCCAGCACCAGGGAGGCAGAGACAGGGAGGGTTTGTCGGCCAGTCAGTCTAACCTACTTGGAGATCTCTTGACCAGTAAGAGACTGTCTAAAAAATAAACAGATATGCACAAATGTGCACACATACATGTAAACACAAACACAAAATGAATGATCTGTGGAAAAATGGGGTTCTGAGAGAGGCGAACAAGAGCTAAGAGGGGTAAGGGGACTTTCTTGATGGTAACACCTGTGATGTAATGCTTAGAAAGGGGCGGAGACTAAGTAACAGCGAGAGTTTCAGGTTGACGCCCATGTGGCACTGTGAAGGGGAACATGGGATACATTTCAAATAAAATATATGAAAATCTGAAGCTATCAGGCCAAATTCTGTGTTTATGTCAGTGGTACAAAATGGTAGGCAGAGGTAAAAGGATCAAAAGCCCAAGGCTTGCCTGGGCTACGAAATGAGTTCAAGACTAGCCTGGGTAACTTAGCAAGACCCTATCTCAAAATAAAGCTGAAAGTGGGCCGGCAAGATGGCTCCTAGGCAGGGAGAGGGGCTTGCTGCCAAGCCTACCTGCTTAAGTTTGGTCCCTGAGACTCAAGGATACGACTGACTCCTGCAATTTGCCCTCTGACCTCCACCTGTGCACCTTGGCACGCATATATACCCACATATATACAAAATCAGTGAATAAAGGTAATTTTTTTAGATATAAAAATTAAAAAGGCTGGCAATGTAACTCCGTGAGAAAGAGCTCACCTAACGCGTGTGAGGCCCCAACAATCAGTGTCACCGTGAGGCTTTCATCTTTGCTGTCCACTTGACTGGATTTGGTCTCATCTAAAAGACACAATGACAGCCCAGCCTGCGAGAGTGTCTCTAGAGAGGCTTAACTGAGGATGGGAGTCACTCCCTGGATGTGGGCAGCACCATCCCATGGGCTGGAATCCCAAAGTAAATGGGGAATAAAAGGGGCAAAGTGGGCCGACTGCCAGTGTTGATCTTTCTCTGGAACATGCGACCAGCTGTCTCATGCTCCTGCTGATATTCCTTCTCCATCATGATGGGCTGTTTACTTTCAAACAGTAAACTAAAATAAACCCACCCTTCCTTCCTTGAGTTGCTTCTTGTCAATCTGGTTAAATAACAAGAAAATGATCTGATATGAACACACACATGTTTTCTATTGACTGTTTGTTATACTGAGTCTTATAGGGTGTGAGGTGACGTTAAATGGTATAACTGTCTGATTGACCTTAAACAAGATCCTTAACCTCAGTGCCTCAGTTTCCCCATCTGTAAGATGGGAGTAATCATGATACCTCTATCTTCCAGTCCCTACAGAGGTAAGACAAACCAAGGAAAGTTTCCATTATGTACCAACTCCTTAAAAATGCCTTCCCTTGGGAGGCAGAGGCAGGCGGATCTCTGTGAGTTCAAAGCCAGCCTTGGTCTACAGAGTGAGTTCCAGGACAGCCAGGGCTGTTACACAGAGAACCCCTATCATGAGAAAACATAACAGGATGCCTTTCCCTGTTCCTCACTCAGAAGAATCATTGAAGAAAAGGATGCATGGGGGTGTCGAGAAAGCAGGGGAGCACTAAACAACAAACAGCAGCGAAATGTCTCCAGGAAAAGTCATGGTTAGGTCTCAAGAAATAGCAGAGCTAAGGTTGAAAGTGTTTGGGGGCAGGGCGAATGAGAGGATGGGGTGGGTGAAGGAGAGTTTGGGGCCAGGGAGAAGGCACATAATATGAAGGAAAGGAAGAAAGACATCTTCAAGCTTTAAATTTATGATGTGGTTCACCCCCCAGTGTGAAAACAGCAGGTTCAAGAAGAGATGAGGTTTCGGGGGGCTGGAGAACAAAGCACATCCCCAGGCCCTGTCTGGAAATGACAGAGACCCAGGACCACCTGGACTGCAGAAGTCGGACCGCAAGAGCCGCTCTTCCGGGAAATACAGGGGAGCGAGAGGGAAGGCTGGAGATCAAGGGTCTCACATAGGAAGGAATCTCTTGATGAGGCTTCTAAAATGGCATAGGCGGGGGAAAGGGGCACAGAGACCAGTAAAAGTAGACTGTAGGACCCAAGGGAGAATATTTTAGAAATAAGTTAGACATGGAAAAAGGAATTACCACTCACGATTAATGATAAAAATCAAGGCCATTTAGTAAAAACTGAGAGATAATCTTTACAAGGGGGCACATAGGGACAGAGAAAATGGATGAGGCACACTCTCTACTCCAAGGACGCTTTATTTAGCGTGTCTCCAAGTGTAATACTTTTAATAGAGCAAGAGAGAGAGGGGACAGAAAGGGACAGGAGCGCAGTGTGTAGGCTAGACATGCCAGAAAGGAGCCAGCCTTCCTAAACAGGGTGTGAGCAGACTGATTTACTTACCTGGTTGGTGATTTTAAATTATGTTTTATTGTTATTGTTCCCATGTGTGTGACTGCACACAATCAGGGGTGAGCACATGTGCTACAGCATGCACATGGAAGTTAGAGGACAACCTGTAGATTGAGCTGGTTCTCTCTTTCCACCTCTCACATGGGTCCTGGGGTTTGAATTCAGTTTGCCAGGCTTTCATGGCAAGGGCCTTTAGCCACTGAGCCATCTCACCAACTCAAGAGTGGGCTTTTGTACACCGCTCACTTTACATATTATTACTGAAAGATGCTGCTGTCCAAACCATGAAAGCAAGAACCTCCATCCCTGACTTGAAGGTCTAGAGGAGAGAAGCCCAAGACCTTAAGCCCAACTAGCCAGGCCAATAGCACTTGTGGTTCGGCTGAGTAAAATTGGAGTGAGGAGCTGGGATTGTTCATTCCACAGACACTTTTTTTTTCTTTTTCCCAGGCAAGGTCTCACTCTATCCAGGCTGGACTCGGGCTCACACAATCCTTCCTCAGCTTCCTGAGGGCTAGAATCACACACCTGTGCTATCAGAAAGGCTTCATCAATACATGCCAAGGGTGTTGGGTACCTGTCACATCCTGATACGGCTGGAAGCAGGCCCCTTCTCCCTGCAACAGAACTTGTGACCCTAGAGTATAGCTGTGATACAAGAGGTTCCCTGCTTGGAGAGACAGAGGCATTCAGAGCAGGATGCAGAGAAGTCCTTGGGGGTCATCCATCCATCCACTCAGCAGACATCCTTTCTATAGACAAAGGCACAGAGGCAGAGACAAGCGGCTTGTGCAAGCCACCAGGCGGTAGCTTGCAGAAGCTACCGAAAGTGATTGCTCAATATGGTGATCTAAAACGCAGCTTTATTTCCATACACAGTTTGGTTGCCTCCACAACAGTGCCTGGCTACAGCAGTAGAGTGTCATATTTCAAGGTAATATTTCTGATATTTTTAGCGAACAGATTCCTTGGGTTTAATTATAATGCATTCACTTGTTCGTTCTCTCTCTCTCTCTCTCTCTCTCTCTCTCTCTGCCCACATTCTCCACCTTAAATTATTGGAAAACTCTCCCAAATATAAGTCAGGAAAGCAAGCGAAAGAGGTGCTGAGGAAGAGTCAAACTGATGGTGCCATGGAGAAGTGGGTAAAGAACGCCCCCCATGCTCGCCCTGCTCTCCTGTGGGTGGCGTTCCACCCCTCTGCTCACCTTCTGTCACATCCCTATGTGATGAACATCCTCTTTTGCACACATTTTATAACTTCGTATAAGTGGCATCTGCCTGTCTCTAAGATTTTTTTGTTTTTAACTACAATCCTCTGATCAGTATGACTGGCTGCCCAACTGAGCCCATCAGTCGCAGCTGGCCTCACTTTGAAAGGCCCATGCCCAACAACAGAGTTATGAGTTAAGAGTCTGCCAAGAAAGATGCCGTCCGTGTATATCTGTGACCCAAGAGCAGTGTCTGAACTCACAGGAGCTAGTTTCCATCTCGGATCCCTTCCTCTGAGCTAAAAGCAGCACTTCCTCCGTGTTTCCCAAGGAGCTGTAGTAGATGGGTGGCTGAAGGCGGAATTAGCGAGAATCATTACATGAGGGTGTTCTCAATTGAGTACCCCGGAGTAAATAGTAATTACATGTTCCTTCTAGATTACTCTCAGCCTGAGATGTGGAAGAAGAGTCATGGATGGCTGACCACAATACCCTGAACGTGCACACGTGCACACAGACACACAGGCTGGTCACAAGTCTGGCTTTGGAATTTTCCCTTAGGAGCATATTGGCAGTTCTGCAGCTACTTGGAATACACAAATCCAACACCCCCACACCTCCAGGCGCTAGAAATTGCCCTTCCCTGTTCCCATTTTTCTTTCCTTGTTGAGTATTCCCAGAAGATATCCCATCAGCCATGTGGGGAACAAGAAGCCCGCCNGCCCCCCCCCCTTAGTTACTCTCTACAGCGAAGAATTGGCCCTACACAGAAACGCACTGTGAGGACTTAGACTCACAGACATACGAGGCAACTTATGCATCTCGTTTTTTGCCTTCACGTCTACATACCAGTGCCATATATGCTGGCTGTGGGCACATAGATTTGCACACAAAGGTGAGAAACTTTGCCAGATCAGCCCAAGTCCCAGAGAGTAATATGCTCACTGTGTTAGTCAGGCTTTCCTTTAGTCACTGTGACAGAAATCCCTGACAAATGACAGGAGGGAAGAAGAGTTTGCTTTGGCTCATGGGTGTAGAGGCTTCAGTACACGGTTGGCTGGCTCTGCCGTGGAGAGGCAGAGCCTCGTAGCAGAAGGGGCGTGGGGTGCAAGGCTGCTCCCCATAAGGTAGCCAGGAAGCAGGGAGAAGTCCCAGAAAGGGGCCAGGGCTAAAGTAACCTTTAGAGGTACCCCCCTTGCGACCCAAATTCCCAACAGTCTATTCAGATTTTGATTCTATCAGTGTATTAAGCCATTGATTAGACCAAAGCCTTCATGATCTGATGTCTTTGGAAGTGCCCACACAAATGTACCTTTAGTAATCTAGGCAGTTCTCAGACCAATCAAGATTGACCCCCTATACACAGTTCCATATTTAAGAGTTATCCAAAACCAAGTGACTAGAACTGAAATCCTACAGATAACGTTCTACGAACTGAGCAGGTTGTATTTATATATATTTAGGAATATATATATATATGTACATTTATATATGTGCAAGCATATGTATATAACAACAATTAAAGAAAAGGATCCATGAATTTGAAAGAGAGCAAATAGGGGTACACAGGAAGGGTTGGAGAGAGGAAAGGGAAGGGAGAAATGATGTAAGTATAATATAATTTCAAAAAACAAGTGAAGTTATTATAAAAAAAGAGGTAACTGTGTACATGTAGACAGTTTAAGTGTACACTGCCACATGCACTGGCCCTCAGCTCATACGGCCATGCACAGACGCTCAGCTCACTCCGCCATGCTCAGGCCCTTAGCTCACACGGCCACGCTCAGACCCTCAGCTCACACTTTTTCCATGCACAGACCCTCAGCTCACATTGCCACGCTCAGACCCTCAGCTCACACTTTCCACGTGCAGACCCTCAGCTCACACGGCCACGCGCAGGCCCTCAGCTCACACTGTCATGCGCAGACCCTCAGTTCACACTTCCCATGCACAGACCCTCAGCTCACACCACCATGCACAGACCCTCAGCTCACACCGCCACACGCAGACCCTCAGCTCACACTTCCCACGCGCAGACCCTCAGCTCACACCACCACGCACAGACCCTCAGCTCATACTTCCCACGTGCAGACCCTCAGCTCACACTTTCCACGCACAGACCCTCAGCTCACACTTCCCACGTGCAGACCCTCAGCTCACACTTCCCACACGCAGACCCTCAGCTCACACTTTCCAAGCGCAGACCCTCAGCTCACACCGCCATGCACAGTGCTGGACCGGTTATATCTTGAAACCATCTCAGATGTAGCTCTTTTCCTGCTCTTTGTAAAGTGACCAGGAAGATTCTGGAAGGAGTGTAGGGATTTCGAAAGCCTCTTTCCTCCTGGCCTTTCTGGCAAGGGACCGTGGAAAATGCTTAGAGCAGCCAACCTGTCCTCTTCTTGCCCACTACAAAGACTCGGAGTGAGCACTGCCCAGGGGACTTTCATGTATCCCCTGTGGCCCTCAGCACTCCATTGAGGAAGTGCTCTCACCATCCCCATTTGGAGATGCTGGGACAGAATGGCAGCTACTTTGTCCATCATCACAGCAGGTGGAAAGTGAGCAAGGCCCTGCTTTGTTTTCTGCTGCTGGGATAAACTCTGATCTCAAACAACCTGAGGGAGGAAAGAGTTAACTTGGTTTACACTTCCAGGTCACAGCTGGATTACATTTCCAAGTCACAAAGACACCACTGAGTCAGGGCAGGAACTTTCAGCAGAAACCACAGAGGAGCCCTGCTTCCTGGCTTCCTGGCTTGTCCTCAGATGCTTTCTTACAGGCAAGACCCACCTGCCTAGGGATGGTGACACCCATCAGGCATCAATCAGCAAGACATGGTCACAGAGCAATTTGCTCTAGGTAATCAATTGTTCAGTTCAGGGTCCCTCTTCCTCAGGTGACTTTAGCTTGTGTCAAGCTGGCAATTAAACTGAACTTTGGCAGCCTTGTCTGGCTCTGAGGCCTGCTTTTACCCAAATATCGTCTCAGAGGCCACAGTATAGCCAGATATGTTGATCCAAAAACTGTTAAGACCTTCCAGTCTTGGGGGTTGTTTCTTCTCTGATTTTTATTTTAGTTTCTCAACATCCTTAGAAGATTCAGAGCAGAGACCAGCCCCCATCGACAGGCAGAGAACACACACTATGGAGAAACCAAGCCTTGCAGAAGTCCCCAAGGGCTGTGTTCCTTCATTCAGTTGCTGCCCAAGGACAGCTAGAAGAAGGGAAGCTGGTACCAGGACTTCCCCAAGTATGAGGAAGCATGGGTGCCACTGCAGGAGGGGGAAATGAGGCCCATGAAGCCACAGAAGGGCAGCCTCTGCTAACTGAAAACAAACATCAAAACTTTGGAGCTATGTGTTTGGAGTGATAGTCCTGACTAATTTTCTTAGCAGTTCTCCAGTGTGCTCAATGAGAGTGGGGTATTGGAAGGCAAAGAGGAAGACAAGCTGAGGAAAGTAATAGTAAATCCACAAAGCCCTGCCAACGCCACATCTGGGTCCCTGGCTTCGGATGACAGGGACGTGGGCTAGCTGGCCTACGATGACTGGTTATGCTACAGGCACAGGTTCATCAGGACCATCACTTCTCAACGTGAGCTACTTAAAGCTAGAGAGCCTATGAGACCTCCCACCAACCCTTCTGTCACAACCAAGGGAGCCACATTCTGCAACGTGTGAGCACCTGTGTTCCTATGCATCAACCCCTTTGACATCTGTCCCTGCCCCCACCAAGGCCTGCAGATGGAAGAGGGCTCCCTCAATCCAGGGCCTCACCACAGCTGACATCAATGTTCAACAATGCTGTGAATATACACGTGTGCACATGAGTGTGTGTGTGTGTGTTTATGATTATCGAGAATGTCATTTACCCTGTTCCTTGAGACAGTTTCTCATTAGCCTGGGACTCGCTTATTAGGTTAGGCTAGCTGGCCAATAAGCCCCAGGGATCCCCCATCTCCATCTCTGTAGTTCTGGAACCATGAATGACGTCACCACGCTAAATCCCTCCCCACCCCCAAACACAGACACTCCACATCATTTCAGTCCGTTGGTGTCCTTTGAATATCAGAGTAATGATAATTTCCCAGGAGGTCACAAAGAGAAGGTAAAAAACAACAACAACAATGCCCTGCATCTCTTCTGCCTGCTTCCCCAAACTGAACTGTGCACACTTAGAGCACACAGTTGTTACCTGACCTCACTTTTACAAGGGGCAGTAGGGCCTGAGACTGAGACAGAAGCAACCCACCTGTGACAGTTCTTCCTGCTGTCTTAGCCTGCCCTTCATCGTCAGAAACCCTAAAATGCTCACACATCCACATACAGAGCCTAACCAGCAAGAATTTTACTCTTGAATATTGCTAGAAAGATCACTAAACCAAGCTAATCAATTGTCTCAGCCAGCTACCAGTCCCCAAGAGACGCCCAGACTTTTCATTGCTATCATTTAACCCTCAGTGGTCCAGGGTTCTGTACTCCATCTTCCCCCGTAGTTGCAGTGATGCCCTTTGGGGGTGGGGTGGATCCGGTACCTGGAAGGATGCTCCTGGCCCACCACCACCTTTCAAAGGCCTTGTCTGCGCTAATGGAAGCAGACACTCTGCAAGGCTTCAGAGAGAAGGGCTTCCTCTTATGTGCACCCCTGGAACCAAAACGGGCCTGACAGAGTCTGAAAGGCCAGAGGAAGCAGGTACTGCTGAGAAAGGGGAGAGGACGGGGCCTGACAAAGGAGAGGAACAAAGGAGAGGAATAGATGGCAGAGGGGGATAGGTGGGAGAGAGGCACTGGTTCAGCAATTAAATCTGACATCAAGTAGGCAAAGCTCCTTTCCTGAAAAGGATGTAAAATTCCTGGGAAATAGCCTGCTCTCTGTCTCTGTCTCTGTCTCTGTCTCTAACTCTCTCTCTTTGTCTCTCTCTCTCTAACTCTCTCTCTGTCTAACTCTGTCTCTCTGTCTCTCTGTCTCTCTCTCTCTAACTCTCTCTCTTTGTCTCTCTCTCTAACTCTCTCTCTGTCTAACTCTGTCTCTCTGTCTCTCTGTCTC